>OOFC01025983.1:0-13095 GCA_900323345.1 Pseudochromis fuscus | reverse complement strand
CGCTTGAACATCCACCCTCCTAAATGTTAAATCAATAGATCAATCACTTGGAAAATGGGTGTTGAACAACAGGAGGGAGGCTGATGATATGGTGTGAGGGTGGGCGTGTGTTTCAGAATGATAAACAGGAAATCCCAGGATAAACAAAAGGGTGACTTGAATAACAAGAACACCTTCAATAATTTATAAGATGAAAATTGTCAGATGAATAGACATCATGGCACAATGAGGGAAACTCGTCCTACTTCAGGGTGGTGGTGAATGTGTGTGTGTGTGTGTGTGTGTGTGTGTGTGTAGAGGAAAAACAAAGTGATGATTAAAGATGGAGGGGCAGCCATATTAAAATAAAGCAAACAGAAGCATCTTTTCCTGGTTTCAAGCGGAGCTGCTGTGATGTTTCTCTCTGAGTGAGTGACTAAATTCAGTGAATAAACATCTGAAACGTGCTCTCACCATGTCTGTGTCTGAAACGGGTCCAAAGCTGGTGACGTAGATGTCCGTCTTCACCTCGGTGATCCTGTCTGGATCAGAGAAAACAAAGTCAGGATACTGAGGAAACAAAGCTTCAAACCACTGAAGAGGAGAATCAATGCTTCAATGCTGTGCTGTTGATGCACATTTATTTTCAAACTAAATTAAATTCTTATTTTTTCATATTGAAACTTTATTAATTATTTTCCTACTTGATTCTTTTAATTGTCTTGAAACACAAGGCGTTCAAATACCAAACTGGGTAAAAACAGCCCATCCAGCCAGGTTCAATTAACCCAGCATGGATTTAGTCCAATATTAATCCAAGTCTGGGTAAAACCAACCAACATGCTTCAGTGTGCATGCATCAGTGTTAAAGATTTCTACAGATGTTTATGTTCTTCCAGTGAATTAAATCAAACTGTTGCTGATCTCCATGGCTTCACTTCCAGGCTGCATCTGTTTGCTGTTGTCTGTAGATGAAACTATATTTTGACCCAATTCTGCTCATCTATTGGTAAACTAATTTCAGGTCAGCTCTCCCAGGATTAAATCTACTGAACCAAAGCAACAAGTAAAGTCGGACTCTAAGCACATGAAATTTGTTCTCAGTGATCACAATGATGCCACAGAAAGAGCAAAGCCTCATATGTTTCATTCAAGTGGTAATGTGGCTGCATCGGCGCCGCTGCATCACGTCCATTTCCTGGCTCTACACTCTGTCCCTTTCAATAATTACTGAAGCTCAATCTCTCCTGCTCGGTAGATTCACAAAGCTTTCACGTTTTACTCCTGTGCTGCAGTGTCTTCCACACAATCTAAAGAGATCATTGCTGCACACTGAAGTGCTCTCATGCTCGGCAAGGTGAGCCGCCATCCACATCACTTCAACCAGACGTGTTGTTGTCGTGTGGTTTATGACAGAGGTTCACAGTGCGCTCTAAGTGTTGATGGTCAAAACAATTGAAATCCCAAACTTCAATCTCTCAGGAGCCCTGTGATAGGCTGGCAGCCCGTCCAGGTGGACCCGCCTCTCACCCGTTTCCAGCTGGGACAGGCTCCAGCAGACCCCCGCGACCCAATTTAAATAAAGTGGGTACAGAAGAAAACTGACTGACAGTTTCCCAGGACTGCAGCCAGTAGGGAGCCGGTATCTGCACCACGACTGAGAGTAATTAAAACATGGTGAAATGTCACTCTCCTGTTCCTGATGTGTTCTGCCACTGAGCACCAGTAGAACCAGTAAGTGGTTTATTAGCACCTGATTCTTACGGTACAATCACACAGTAAATCACAGGCTGTGTAGAAAGTGTTTCTGTTTATGAGGGGATGTAAATCACTGGGAGGCGGCCGGCCTCAGGTTCAATCCATTTAGCAAGGAATACGGTGAGGTCCATTTATTTATGTAAACCAGGCCTCGGTGTGTGAATAAGGCTGATTTAAACTGATCGTATTTTCTTTTTAACTCTGGCACACAGGGGCCTCCATTAGTTTGATCTATTATATTGGTGAACACCAATAAATGTGGGCACACAGCTGTAAAAAGACACAGAACGAGGGAGAATAGGAGAAGATTTTGATCTTTGTACCTTGAACCTCTCGATGTTTGTGTCTGAGATCAGTCCTGTTAAAGACTGTGTATAGAACTGGATGAAGCACGAGTTTGGTATTTGAACGTGGCCATGTCAGTGTTTTGGAGGCAGAAGTGACCATATTTGGATATGAAGGGAGGAGTGAGGAGGCGGGACTAACCCTTGAACCCAAGAACAGTGTCCAATCCTCTCCTTCTCTCAGCCTAATATCTCCTTAATGAGCAATTTTCAGATGGACCAATCAGACGAACCCTATCTAATGACATCAGAATGAAAACGTATTGACTGAATATTTCAGGGTTTTGAATTGAAGTCAACTGGAGCCAGAGTTTTTTGAAGCCAGCCTCTAGTGGCTGTTGGTGGTATTGCACTTTTTTTACACTGTCTACATTGGCATCATTTTTGTAGATTCTCCATGGAGTTGGTGGGAATAGTTGTTAGGTGTGTTGTGTCCAGTCTTAGAAGGTTTCAGCAGGTTATTAAGTGTGTTAGTGTTTCCTAAGACTCTGGGTTCATTTGCTGATTCTACAAAATATGTCTTGTAATTTGCTTCATCCAAACCAAAGAGATTAAGATTACTGATATTTTTTGTGAGGGTTTTGTTTTAATTAAAATTCATGTTTGCTCTATATATCCAGCTCCACTGCCTCTCTTCACTGTTTGGTATTTTTCTGATAATACTACATTACACTGAATCTGTTTTCTGTTCATTATTCAGACTGTAGTGACAATCGACCCCTTTTCTTATATGAAGTGTCTTTGTTAATTTTGGATATTTACTATTAATGTTGCTGAAAATATTTTGGGATTGTTTCTCATCTTATTTTTTGGGGGGAGGAGTGCTGTGATGAATTTCCTTGAATACCAGCAGTCTGTGAAAAACCAAATTGGGCACCAAACAGCAGCTCCAGTCCATTTGCATTATACGAGTGGAACTAATTCCCGAGTCATACTAACTATATTTGTGCAGCAGCAAACCTAGAAAAGCACAGCCCTCGGGGAGAATACGTGTTTGCGATTTAAAAATATCAGGAGTGCATTTAATGCCCGAGGACATGGGGAGACTTATTCATGGGAACAAGGACAATACCTAAAGTTCATTTATTCAGCAGGAACAGTCATAAGCACGTGCTTTTCATATAATCTGAATCATTTGGTACAGATGGGCCTGCTGAACCGTGTTTAATTGGTAACACACAACCTGCCTGTGTTAGGGACTGTGCATTCCACTGTGCAACTATCCAAATGTCAACTTAATTATTGCCAGTTTGGAGAGGGACGAGGAGCAGTAACAACCCAGCACCGGACCATAGGAGTGAACGGCTCCATCTTTGAACAAACTGTCGTAAGTTTTAATAGCAGCTCATAAATTAGCAACGTGTAAAACTGCCAGTTTCTTCTGCCCACTGCTGATTACTCCAACAAAACAAGGGATTACACAAAGTGAATTACAGAGATTCTCTGAAATGTTTTTAATGTCCACCTGAAATGAAAAGAAAATTATGTTTGTTTTCATTTTTATATCAAAATTCAATCCCATTTACTTCCAGATAAAATAGTCACCTCTAGCTATAGTAGTAATCAGTATGTTGGTTCAGTGTTGTTACTTAGTTCTGTAAAGTTATGTAGTATAGCACATGGGTTATCTGGTAATGTTAGTTAGCTAGCTATGGTGTTTTACTGTGTTTCAATGGTCCAATCAAGTTGCTCCAAATCTTTTGTCCCACCTACGTATTTTGTTTTTGTCAAAAATACATCACGATACAGAAGTGAGACCCTCTGGAGATGATGTTTCAGGTTTAACACCTGATGTCTGATACTGTCTGTGAAGGGTTGGATTTGATGCTACTGCTAATATTTTAAACTGCGTCAGCAGATAATGTGACACACCTGTAACAATCATCAAAAAATACTATTTATCCAAATATAAGTACAACTACAAGACATCATAACAGTACTTTCTGATAATACGTATATATATATTTACTATTCGATCTTTTGCATATATTTATACGTCCATAACATGATTGTTGATACCTTGAATTTCCTTCAAGAGATGAATAATGTATCTTCTATTCTATTGTGCACATGACATATTTGCATTAATTACATTTTTGTGGGAAAACTAATTTAAAATAGCAAAATTGTGTGAATAAAAACCAAAACAATTAGCTGAAAGATGCTACAGAACTGCAATGTTGGAGATAATTATCCATGGGTTTCTGACAGTGATTATATTTCACATAATATCTGTATGAATTACTCATTGGTGCAGCTAAATGCAACTTTTGGCTCTTTCTTAAAACATAAGAAGACAAATGCTTTAATGAGTGTTTTACTAACCAAAATAGTCTTTATACTAAAGAGTCTTCAGACTTGATTTGAGCCATCCTCAACAACAACATTACCTTTTGGCATCTTAATCAGTCAGCTCGGCTCTTACAGCCGCGAGCTGTATTTTAGTTAATGAAAGACTTTGACGTGAAGCTCCTGCCTGGTGCAGCTTTAAAGGTCTCTCTGTGGTCACATAAGATATCGCTGTGAGCATGAAGTCGCAGATAGATGACACCTTTTTTTGGGTGGAAATCAAATTAGTGGCAGAAGTGTGAACGTGAACAGAAGTGAGCTCACACCAATAATGATGTGGGAGCAACTGTGCTTTCTGTTTTCACTCTTTGCAGCCTGGCCTGACTGAAAGTGAAAGTGACACAAACCCAGTGCTGTGATTTAAAAGAACACTTGAAAACAGACGACAAAGTATGAAAAATAAATGCAGGATTAAAGCAGCTACAAGCACAACTCAGTCCACGGTAGTTACAGGATCTAGATGAAAGCAATATTCCTGTTTAGCCAATAAATGACTGGCACTATACTGTATTTGCTATAAATAATACTGAAAAGATTTAAGAGAAATGTGCAGCCTAAACCCACGTAGTAATTCAGTCATTGTTACAGCATTTCTTTCTTCTCCCTATTGAAGCAGCCCCAAGGGGACACGTGGGTTCATCTTGAAAACCTCTGCCCTAGATTCATCTTTTCTCTTTACTATTGAGCAATGACTCGAGTTATATCATGTGTGATACAGGGGATCAGATAATCCTATGCAATGCAGTTTGTTGTTTAAAACCATAAATTGTTTACAGAACAAATTAAGCTAACGTGACGTCACCTGCTGGTTTGTGGACTCAGGAGTTTGGTATCTGAACGTGGCCATGTTGGTTAATTGGAGCCAGAAGTGACCATATTTGGATGTGAAGGGAGGAGTGAGTGAGGCAGGTCTGACCATTTAACTGGACGTTGCTACCCAATGTGTATGGGAGTGTTGACACTTGCTTTTAAGATGTGTTTGGGGTGATTGGATCTTAAGTGGACTCACTAAATACAAGTGTGAACGACAACCAAGACGCATTGGGGTCCAATCACTTGAACCACATGTTGAGGTGGTCTGGGACACATGTGATCACATCAATTTTGCAGTGTAAACACTAATGGGTCCTGATGGGACATAACAGAAAATGCTCTGCGCTCATTTGCAACTGCTAAACGACTTTTTTCTTTCACCTGAAAAGTACAATGTTTACAAAATCTATTTTATATCTGTCTAAAGTATAAAGTATTGAAGTCAGAGTCAGAGTATTTTGGATCCAGGGTCTAGTGGCTGTCAGTGGTATTGCACTTTTCTGCACTTATGCAATGACAGTCTCAGGTTGAAGCTGAGTTTAGATTTAGTTTCTGGTTCTCACATGATAAATTTGCAGCTTTAAATTAACAGTGCTCCTGTTAATTGATGTTTTCTAAGAGGGAAGATGATATTTTTTTCCCCTTATGGGGGTAAAATGAATTAGATGGATTTTGTAACACGCTCTGTATGTGCATGTGTGCAATTAAGTTTTAAATAAATCACTGAATGCTTGATGATTTACACACAGACAGAGTACATTAGATGCTTTGGGATTCAGGCTCCTTTTCTGTCTTCCTCCGTCTCCTTTATTGCAGCACATTACTTGAACCATGAAAACTGTCAAAGGGACTGATTCCCTGAATATACTGTATGTATGAGTGAACACACTCATGCAGCTGTGAGGAGACTCTTTTCAGTCATTATAGATGTGTTATAACCAAAGTCCAGTGAAGCGTGTTTTTTTTCCACAGATGAGACATACCGATCTAATGTGTCTACAATGTGGAAAATTACATCTGATGTCATTTTATGTTTCTTTTTCCAGACAGACTTCTGAGTTGTGGTTCAGTCCCTCTGTACATTAATGGATACAGTGCAGTGCTACACTCTGAGTGCACCGAGGTTTTTCCTTCCACTGGGGCTAAAAATGATAAAAATGTATGTGCTCATGCTAGTGTACCTCACTGGAAAGAATCTAATTCAGGTTTTTAATATTTTATTTAAGTGTTTCATTTCAGCTTGCGTGTCTCCTCTAAGTCAGTCTTTAATGTTCTTCAAAGCTTCTGTTGACTGTATAGGTCAATTAATGTCATTTTTACATTCAAAACAAATATGGTTTTATTGATGGAATCCTATAAATCAATGAAAAATGTCAGCGCTAAAACAAAAACATCAAGAAACATGCTTTATCTTTCTATTTTCTATGGATGCATGAAGTAAGAAGCCAGAAATATGACCACCACAATAGCACTTTGAGTTTAGTCTACCAGAAAAAAGTGCTATATACATCCAAACCATCATTATTATTAATATGCCATACATTATTGCTTTTTCCAATAGCTAGCATGTTATTAATGTAGGTCCGGCTGAACAGGCTGAACGCTGCCAAGCTAAAGGAGGTCTGTTCCCCATATGGCTGCTTCTGGGCTGGGCTGATGGCCTCAGGAATTTGAATTTCAAATGGCACCAAATCCTGAGGGAGGAGCTAAGCTTTGGGGTGAGAGTCGGCTGGAATTAAGATGCCAAACATGCAGGATAATGGGAGAGGTGAGGATGAAGAGGGAAGATATGATGCTCTTCAAATATCTGAAAATCATTTCATCATTAAGGAGATAATAGGCTGAGAGAAGGGGAGGAGTTGGGGGCGGGGTTAGTCTGATTGACAGCACTGGTCTCCAATGAGAGCAGCGCTGAAGTCCAGTCTCATCCACATTGGACAGTGACAACAAAGCTGTCTTCAGGTTCAAGGGTCAGACCCGACTCCTCACTCCTCCCTTCATATCCAAATATGGTCACTTCTGGCTCCAAACAACCAACATGGCCACGTTCAAATACCAAACTCCTGGCTTACAAACGTGAGTCCACAAACCAAGAGGTAACACATTAGCTTTGTCCGTTCTATAAACTGTCTAAGTTCATCTCGAACCATGACATGGTTTTTAATGCCAGGATGAATAAAATAAAAACCTATTTAACACAATAACATAACAATTTCAAATTACATATTGGTCATACATACATAACTACCTGCACAACGACCCAGAGCACCATACCTCTAAAAACTGAAGGGAGACTAAAGCCCTCTGCCGGGTTAAATGTGGCCACTTTGGCTGCTGTTACTTTCCAGGAAGTGGAGTCACAGTTATATAATCTAAATGTTTTGTGGACAGAGTGTGTTTGTCTGTTTAGTCTTGAGGGGATTGCCGCCAAAGGTTATCGGCACTACAAAAAGCTGATGTTAAATGAAGTGTTCTCTCTTTAAATGAGCCATCAACCGTTAAAAAAAGGGGAGATGTTAGATTGTATAAACTCTACAGATGTTAAACGTTGAACTTCTGCAGCTTTTTCCTTACCTCCGAGGCCAGGCCGCAGACGGTTGTCGTATCCATCCAGCAGACTGTCCAGGATACGAGTGTACAGAGGGGTGCTAATGTTCTCAGCTGTGTCATTCTGTGCTCTGGTCACAGACACAAACGACAACAACGTTTCAGCTGAGGCACACTTCAACAAACAGGAATCTGATTACATTTGAAATCTATTTAGATTCAGTTTTCCTCAGAGGCCTGATTTATGGAAAGCAAAGGGGGGAGCCTCCATACATGCCCACACAGACACACTCACACATGCATGTTGTGCCTCAGCCACATGGATGACCCACTTCAAGGCAGAACATTTGAGAGCCATCTGATCTCAGAGCCAAAACACAACTGAATATGCAAATGTAATCAGAGCAGAGATTCATGGTAAATAAATTCAGATAAGGGTTTACATTAAAACTCGGCTTCATCACCACTGTGGACAGCTCTAGAGTTACAGCCTCAGGTTATGGGCAGATTTTACTGGAAGCAGTCAATAGGAAAGTAGACACCGTATTCATCTTTTTATTACATCTTTTTCTGTTTGGACCACATTTATTTAATTATCACGACTGAAACCATTAATATAGCCTAGTTATTGTTTTACAAGCTAATAGAGTAGAAATATTTCATCTTATTTTCTCTGAATTATGTATTACAGCCACAGCGCTTTGCCTCATTTAAAATCACAGTCGGATCAAAAGAGTGTTAATTATATCATCAACAAATCTGTATTTGCGTGAGGAAGAAACCTCCTGTTAATGTACTTCAACTTTCAAAACGAAGTACTGACAAAAATAAATTCAAATTTGAAGAAGAGACAGTTAAACAGCTAAAAACAAATGGAAAACAACATAACTGTAACCGGCAGTTACAACAGAACCGCTGTTTCCGCCATCTTGGACTGGGTCATTTTGGGAGGCTACGCGACCCGCTACCAAGGGCTTAGTGGTAAAGAATTCACGGTGACGTTCCTACCTTCATTGAATGAATAAATTATAATTCTCTGGTCCATCTGTAAAGATTAACTCACTTCATTTAACCCATTAAACACCGTTAACCTGCTACATCCGGTAACAGAAGCTAACGGTATGTGGCTGACGTAAACGCAAGTTCAACCTGTCAATCAAATCTCCCCTCTGCCAATCATTGGAATGCTGTCAGGTATGGTTGACAGTGATTGGTGGAGAGAGAGGAGGGAGGCGGACCCACACATTTTAAGATCTGCATTTACACTAGACACAATTTACATTGTTTTCATTGTACAAAATACATGTTTTTATACTACTATACTGCTTTTTGATGTATTTTTTAATATGTTTTTTATCTTGTTCTTTGTTTATTCATGCACTGAAAACACAGAACTGCTAAACAATGTTCTGTTGTTTTAAAGCAATGGAAATAACGTTTTATTCTATTCTATTTTATTCTATTATTAAGCTTCTAATTTGCTTAATTGATTTATTGATTCTGCCAGTTGGACACAAGAATAAGGTCTGTAGGAATTTCTAAAATGTTATATGTAAAATGTTGAATAAAAACAACAAAATGTTCAGTAAAAACAATAAAACGTTTTAATTGGAGAGTCATTGATTGATTGATTGATTGATTGATTGATTGATTGAGTCTCCTCGACCAGTTAGACACAACAATAAGCTGTATAGGAATTTAAATAAAATTATAGGATATAATGGGAATAAAATGTTATAGTACACATAATAGTGTAATAATAGAAATCATAATAAATAAAGGCTGCATTTTCAACATATTCATGACGATAATTACCCACGTGCCCTCCAGGTTATTTTTACGGTCACACTGAAATTATCTCCCCTCCCGTGTCCACTGATAATGTGTCCAGCAATTTAAGAAAAAATCTGAGTAAATAACAATAAACGGAGACCTCCAGTGGATCCCGGGAGACAAAGTGTGTGATCCCGGGTCTGTACAGGAGCCTATCAGCGCTTCAACACGTCTCCCATGGAGAGGACTCACCTGGCTGTCCAGAGAGCTGTGAGGCAGAGAAGTAAAGGAGCCCTCTCTCTGCTCCACATGGCTGCTTCAACACCTACACACGGACACAGGGCTCAGTTTAACCGGCTTCACATGCTGCTGGATTATATATAAATATAAAAATATGTGACCAATAGAGCCTTTTGTATACAAATCGCTGATTTCTGGGGAATCCCTTCAGCACGCAATAAATAAATAATTTAAATAGACGGAGAGAGAGGGAGAGGGGAGATGATGATGAAGAGAAGAAGAAGAAGAAGAAGAAGCAACTGACAGTAATTAGTATTCACTGACACGTCCCACGCCTTCACTCAGTGGGCATTACTGTTACCAAAAAATATGGGAGCAAGTCAGTACACCGTGATAAAGGCGTATCACCAATTTACTCGATAATAATAAAAATGGTGAGAATTTAAAAAAAAGGCTACAAGAGGAAATATGGAAGAAGGATGGAGCTCCTCTCCCACGCTCTCCAGCATCTCCCTGCCATCCCAGCCTTCAAATAACCAGAGAATCAAACCAAACGTTTCCTTTGTGTCTGAGAGGAAAACAAACCAGGACTCACCTCAAGTGAAAAAGTACCTGATGCAGCTGCAACCGTCGAAGATGCTGAAGAAAGTTAAGGACGATTCACCGCCGCTCTCCACTGTTTGGCTGAGAGTGAATGAGTGCAAGTGTGTCATGAGAACAAAGCTGCAAGCAGTGATAAATCATAGTCCCAGGCATCAGCATCAGCAGCAGCAGCAGCAGCAGCAGGAGGATGAGGAGGAATGCACCCGGAATGCATCGGATTTCATAGAGTCCAAAATGTAAAAATAAATAAATAAATAATAATAAAAATAAACCCAATTTTAAAAAAAATACAAATAAGGACAACGGAATGGGAAAACAAAATGCAATTACAATTAAATAAAAAAATGAAAAGCCAGCAGCAGTTGGAGGCTTCAGATGAGCCTGTTCATCAGCATCCTCCTCCTCCTCAGTTGGAAGAAGCTCGATGTGAATCGTGATAAGCAAGAAGCATCTCAGTCTCCCTCATCTCCACAAAAACTACAAAGGCTGAGGAGCAGAGGCACTGGGTCCTAAAGGCAGCTTGGTATCCACAGACCCCCCTCCTGCAGCCCACACCTTGGACTGTGTGTGTGTGTGTGTGTGTGTGTGTGTGTGTGTGTGTGTGTGTTGTTTCCACTCACAATCAATATACAGTGGCAGATGGATTATTCTAACGAGTCCAGCTCCTGTTGTAATTGAAATGTAGTGTTGGGAGATGTTTGGTGAAGGATTCTGTGTTACACCATAGTAAATATTGGGCTGTGTTGACCCAGAACTGGATAATTATTGGACTGACTACAGGATGGGGAATTTTTAACTTAGTGAGATGGGTTACAAATGACAAAATGTTGTGCAAGCACAATGTTGGGTAAAGATAATGAAACATTGGCAAAAATAAAGCAATGTTGGGTAAAAACAGCCAGATGTTGGATAAAAACAATAAAATAGTGGGTACAAAAAATAAAAAGAAGAGTAAAACTAATATAATGTTTGGTCAAAATAAAATGTTTTGCAAAAATAATAAAATGTTGGTTAAAAACAACAAGTATGAGATAAAAACAATAAAATGCCCAATAAGTTGTTAACGTGTGTTTCATTATTTTTGAGCAACCACGATATGCACCATGTAGGAAAATGTAATAATTATGAATAAATAACAACGTGTTCAACATGACCAGTGTGTTTGATAAGAGGCACGTTGGATTTTAACACTGTATGATGTTGAACTGCCCACTGCACCTTCCACTGCACTGCCCACTGCACCTTCCACTGCACCATCCTCTGTTCACTGCACTGTCCACTGCACTGCCCACTCCACTGTCCACTGCACCGTCCACTGCACCATCCTCTGTCCACTGCACTGCCCACTGTCCTGTCCACTGCACCGTCCACTGCACCGTCCACTGCACTGTCCACTGCACCATCCTCTGTCACCATCCTCTGTCAACTGCACTGTCCACTGCACCATCCACTCCACTTTCCACTGCACTGTCCACTGCACCATCCTCTGTCCACTGCACTGTCCTCTGTCCACTGCACTGTCCACTGCACTGTCCACTGCACCATCCTCTGTCAACTGCACTGTCCACTGCACCATCCACTGCACTGTCCACTGCACCATCCTCCATCCACTCCACTTTCCACTGCACTGTCCTCTGCTCCATCCTCTGTCCACTGCACTGTCCACTGCACTGTCCTCTGTCCACTGCACTGTCCACTGCACTGTCCTCTGTCCACTGCACTGTCCACTGTCCACTGCACTGTCCACTGCACTGTCCACTGCAATACTATTTCTTTTCCTTTTTTCTTTTTTTTCTTTTTTACCAGGGTGGCCCGGTGCATCTTTTAAATATAGCAAGTCAAACACAACTGATTTAAAATTAAGATTAAGGAGCTGATAAATGTTTAAAGCTCTTCATATTCTTGCTGCTTAACTGCTCAGGTTGTTTTTGTGGAGCTATTGTTACTGCACACTAACACATGTTGGTTTATTTTAACTCAGAACTGGGTCAGTGTTGGACTGACTACATAATGTGGTTGGTAAAAACCACAAAGTTTTCCTATTGCCCTCTTTGACCTGTTGGTAATCCAGTCATGAAACAAGTCATTATTTAGACTTTATTTGTTGAATTTTCACACATTTCAGATTCAAAGTATCAGAAAATGGACACAACACAACATATTGATTTCATGTTCTCTGCAGTGATTCCTGTTCAGTTTCAATCTCATGTAAAGTCATAATAATCAGCATTTTAATCCGAGTTCAAAGTGTTTGTTTGTGCTGCATCATCACACAAACATGTAAACAGAGGAAGACCAAGTGCTCGATGACGACGAAGCAAAAGGTTGGGAAAGAAAATACTGCGTAAAAACAACAACATGTTGGTTTAAAAGCAACAAAGTCCTGCAGAGAGACAGGGTGAAGACACAAAATGCTACAAACTAGAAAATATGGATAGAAAATAACAACACTTACTACATTACCAGTGTCTTTGTTCACAGGCATTTTGGATTTTGACACAAATTATGAGGATATTTTAAAACTGTTGCATTAAATCACTTGACAAACGACTGTATCTCCAATGACACAGTAAGAGTTAGGATGAAATGAGTACACACACACACACACACAGACACACACACATACACACACAGATCAGAACAGACCAGTGGACCTCAAGGTCGGCCGTTATCAAGCCGCCGCCGCTGC
>OOFC01025972.1:0-16121 GCA_900323345.1 Pseudochromis fuscus | reverse complement strand
TAATGAAAATACCGTTTTGGCTCTGGATCCCAGTGTAGACTGTAAAACCAGGAACAGCACTTGTATGCACACGATAACTCCTCCATTTAAACATTATTACAACGAGGATGCGCTTCGCCGTCATATGGGACCAAGAAGCACATCGTAAATTCCCAAAAGTGCATAAATACAGCACGTAGCGATGCAACACTGCTTTGTTAACTCAAACATGTTGTAACTAGAAGATCCGCTGAAAAAATAATTTTTTCATGGACTGATAGTAACAGGGTAACAGTAGTTTGTTAACAGCAGCTAGCTTGCTAGCAGCCGGTTGTTGTGAACCAGCTCCCTCTGCAGCGACGTACTGACGTTTTACGTGACGTGGCCCCAACCTGGCCCCCTCCCGATGGAAAATCAAACTGGTTCATAGGAGGACCGGCTTCTGAACCCATTGAGCCCTGGCTCGAGCCCCAGCCCGGAACTGGCCCTGGAACCTGTTTGGTGGAAAAGGGGTAATAGTAATAATGCAGCATATGTTTTTTTACATGAAACTGTGTGTTCGGCTGCTGAATGGGCCAATGTGAACACTCTGAACATTGTTTACCATCTCAGTTTTAACAGTCGTTTAGTTATAAGGCCACTTTTCTTACCGGTGGAGTAACATCACCTTGTCACCCAAGGAAATTCCCCCCAGAGCTATTGCTCAGATAATAAATGGAGGTCCGACAGGAGGAAAAAGCACAAAAGTATTGTAAAACATTTCTGACATACACTGTTTAACTTTGGAAAATCAATAAAGCCAATTTAGCAGAAGGCTTTTCTTGTTTATCAGAAATAGTCCACCTGAATCAAAGGCTCGTTTTTTTTCTCTG
The DNA here is from genome assembly GCA_900323345.1 of Pseudochromis fuscus. Lineage (NCBI taxonomy): Eukaryota > Metazoa > Chordata > Actinopteri > Pseudochromidae > Pseudochromis > Pseudochromis fuscus. Next base: position 15,270 of record OOFC01025972.1, on the reverse strand, counting down.
TCTATTTTTTATTTTTTTTTGGAAGAATATTATCCCATAAAAGCTATGACCTTTCTCCTGAGCACTCGCCATCATCTGCGTCCAAATAAACAACTTCCTTTGATGGGTACGCTGGGAAGTTGTTTCAGGGTCTTGATGCAAACTGTTGATGCTGTGCAAGCCACTGAGAGCTTGGGTCGTTGTATCTGAACATAACGGGACATAAACCATTAGGCGGCGGATAATTTATAACCGCTGATAATGTGGTGCCTTTAAAAAGTCTAATCAGATGTCTTTGCAAATGGGTTTATGATATAATGAGTTAATGGTGTTCAAAGCAGCAGTAATATCATATATTATATAATAGGAAATTATTAGTGTGATGCTGCTGTAATGTTTTGTGATGCTTAGTATTAATGTAATACTTAAAGCTGATTTATTATAAAGTGCAATGGATATTCTAATCAAAAATGGTTTTATTTTAGATACCAAAAATCACAACATATGTGTTTCTTGTAGAAGGTTTAAGGTTGATTTCAAACTGCTGCATTGTTGTATAGTTTGACCAACAGACACAGGAAGTGGATTTTTCAAATATATTCAGTCAGTGGTATCATAATTGCATGTGTATGCTATGTATATTTATTTTACTTGTTTATTTTTCTCTTTCAAACTCCCACTAATCAATATCACTATCAACCTAAACAAACAAAAACAACATTTACCAAGTGGGCTGTATTAGAAACGCATCAGTTCACCTTCCCTCAAGCAGTCTGATATTTAAACATAAGTGAAAATGTAAAAATCTGTGCAAGAGCTGTATTTGAAAATCTAAATTTCAACCCTAGAGTGTTGTCAGAGTGCAAAACAAAATATAGAGATTAACCAACCAAGAAAACCAGTGTGTTCAGCTTGGGAAGGGAACTAGCCAAGGAGTCTCTGAGTGCCACAGTGTCCCAGATCACCCCAATCAGTCCCTGTAAAGCAACACCAGACAATACCCCAAGAGGACCCCAGGGTCATCACACCTTAATTGTGACAGAGCATATTTTGCCATAAAATGTTTCAAAACTAAAGAAATTATCTCTCTGTACTATGGAGTCACTCCACTGAGTCCATTGTTGTCAGCTTCATCAGCGCGCACATTCACATGTAAATGGTAAATGGAGTACATTTATATAGCGCTTTTCATGACCTAAGCTAGGTCCCAAAGCACTTTACAAGGCAACTCATTCACCCATTCACACACACTCACACCAATGGCTACAGAGCTGCCATGCAAGGTGCTAGCCACCATTGGGAGCAACTTAGGGTTCAGTGTCTTGCCCAAGGACACTTTGACATGTGGACAGGAGGAGCCGGGGATTGAACCCACAACCTTACGATTCATAGGCGACCTACCTGAGCCACAGCCGTTTCTTATCTTTTAACATACTTCATACATACAAATCATTACCTGCTACACACACTTTAAGCACAAAGCTTCTAGGCTATTCACTGCAAAGGGGGTGAATGTTCAGGGATTAAAATACATTTATAGGCTGATAAATCACCGGTCGAGCCACTTTTAGTTTATTACAGATCAGAATTGATGCATATTTTGCCCAATAAAGTGACAGGAAATTGCAGTAGAGAAATGTCAGTGTCAAAGGTTGTTAAGAAATTGTCAGCAGGTCCAGTGACAGGCTTATTTTTAGACTGAAAAAATGTCTTCCTCACCGCCGACTACTAATGGCAGGGTTGGTGGTTCAATCCCCAGCTCCTACGGTCCACATGCAGAAATGTAGTAATTGCACTGGCATTACCACTACATTAAAGGTGGAGTGCTGATGACTGGCCAATGACTTATTTACTTAATAAGGTATTCCTGCCAATAAGAAAATGGTGAATTGGCCCATCTCAAATTGTTTTTTTCACTAAAATGTGGCTTCTGCCCGAGCATCCTGTCCATCTGTTGGGTATTTGAACAGTTTTACCCATTTACACCAGGTAATAACATGTGACCTGTGTAGAGATAACTTATCCGGATAAGTGAATGTTACGGACAGCATTTGGAGGCGGTCAGGCTCATGTAGTGATTGGATCTCTGCCAGGTGTAAATGCAATTTGCACAGTGTAACCACATTCTGGAAAATAAAATAAAATAAAAAAATCCAGCCAGCAAGTTGAAAGGTCACGCTGCCTCTTCCTGCTAACTCAAGCAGTTCGACAAAAGCAACAAAAGCTGCAGGTAGTAGCAGTGAGTTGGCTCAGCAATGGGGGAAGAAATGCTCATACAGCAGCTTTGCTTCAACTGACCTGTGTCTGCTGACAAGTCAGGCCCCTAACTAATATGCACATTGACGCTGGATAAAAAATCTGTTTAGACCAATTTTTAGTCATGGAAATCTGACAGAAATTGAGTGAAACAAGGAAAACGCCTTGGAAATGATTTAAAGTAAACTGTGTCACATTTCTGTAAGACACAGTATATGCATACTTTATGTGTTTTATTATGTGTATTTCTTTTGTCATACTATAAAATGTTGCATTTTTTGTATGATACACCATGACATTCTTCAACATACTATACTAGGAAATTATCTATTATGGCTTATTTTATGACATACAACATTTTCCTTGGACTTTACTCTACCCTACAAAGTTTAGTTTGGTAGTGATTCCTATTGACCACACCAGCCCATTCTCACAAATTGACCTAAAGAATATACCGTATTTTCCGGACTATAAGCTGCTACTTTTTTCCAATGCTTTGAACCCTGCTGTATAAACACTGGTGTGGCTCATGTATCGGCGGCACAAAGCTCGTTAGCTTTTTACAAGCTAGCAAGCTCCGTGCCGCCGATACATTTAGCCTCGTCACATCAGACCCGGTCAGAGTGGACCACATGAAACTGTTCGAATAAATTCAATAGACTGCTTATAGACAGGTGCGCTCAATAGTCCAGAAATACGGTATTTTCCTCTCCTTTTCTTCGTCCCACAGTGAGGAGATTTACACAACAAAATAAACTGCATGGAACTTTCCAATGCAAACTTATAAAAGAAATATGTAAAAGAGTTTAAAATAACATTGAGTGAGAGCTGCTGCAGCAAAAGGGCAATAGAGCAGCACCATTTTTATATTTGACAAAAGAGTAGGAGCCATCGACTGTGCATAAAACATGGACATCTGTCACTGTGAGGTCACCAGTTGCTTGGAGTTGCAGCAGCCAGGAGTTTGGCATATGAAAGTTTTTTTTGGAGTGACCATATTTGGGTATGAAGCGAGAAGGGAGGAGGCGGGTCTGACCTTCGTACCCAATGTGAGCCTGCAGTTCAGCGATTGAAGGAGCCTCCAAGCTACCTGCAAATCATTTGAGACCAGAGCTGTCAAATAGACTAAACTCACAGGTGTTTGGCATTTGAATGTTGGCATGTTGTTGGGTTTTTTTTGGTGCCAAAAGTGACCACATTTTGATATGAAGGGAAGAGGGAAGAGGCAGATCTGACTCTTGAACCTGACAAATGCCCAATGTGTATTAAACTCAAGTTCAAACTAACCCTAAATCTTCCCCTTTTCAAAGCCGAATATGTCTGTGATGATGAATGATATTCAGATGGACCAGATCACTGAGAGGAAGAGTTGACTTTATCTAATGACATCAGAATGAGTTGTGGGGAAAAATGTATTGACTGAGTATTTCATGACTGAAAATGACCATTTTTGAATTTAAATTTTTGTGCACGGCTGCATTGGTTGAGTGGCTATGTCTGTCTTTTATATACAGCCTATGATGGGAACCCTGGAAATTACATAAACAATCCAAATAACAAGCACACATAACCTGATACAGATGAGATGTTAACACCACCACAGACTTTGTACAGTCTTTGTAGCTCCAGTTTCTCTTTAAAAAAATCATTTACTATTCATTCTCCACTGTGCATTCATGCGTTATCGCCTCTTAATTCCACGATGGGCTCATTGTTACAATAAATAAATAAAGTAAAATCCCTGTTTAATATTGTGCCTAATGTGCATTATGCCTAAGTGCATTACTTTAACAGGGAGAGGAGTTACTACATTGCCTGCGAGGCAAGTTTTACAAACCAGTGTGTCTCTCTGCTCCGTGCTTTCATTACTCTGCTGCATGTTCACTCTATTCACTGAGGATGTGTAATATGTGAGAGCAGCTCAACACCACTCAAGAGAGCAGATGATGTAAAGCTGGAGCGGGTCCGTGTTGTAGTTTGACCCACATGTTTCCAATCCTGTCTTTAAATTCTTTTGTACAGGGCAAATCAGTGAGAGCCGGACTTCACAGAATACATTTTTATGACTCACTTCAGCAGAAGGAGGCCGGCAATAAGCAGTTTCATCGCTCACTGTAAAAAGAAAACAGGGACACAACATTTATATATGTATTCATTTTTATTAAAGAACTGCTTGTGTTACCGTTCACCACCTTTTTTATTTAGACTGAACACCTTTTAAAAATGTACAGAGTGCCCTTTGTTTCTGTGCCAGATTTTCTCTTTCATCAAGGTGAGCCATTGTTGTCACATTGCTGAACGGCACAATATATTTTATTATAAGTGCAATAAAGGTCCCGGTGGATATACTCGAGGCTTTCTCAAATTTATTATTACTTGACAAAATCTGAGTTGTATTCGGCATAAATATGGAGTGCAGCATATTTTGAATATCGCTTTGCTAAGAAAAACAAGATCCGGAGATTTCTATGCTGTGGTATTCGAGCCACTTCTGTTATTTTGCTAATTGCAAACTTCTGCTCACAAATATGTCCTGATGCATTTTGAAATAATTCACCTTGCCTTTTTTTTTTGGAGTGTGTGGGAGGATGACAACCTGGTCAAAATAATACGTTCTGAAGTCTGACAGGATCTAATTAATTCCTCTGTGTAGGCTACGCTATAACCTTTCCTGTTCACACTGTTACTGTCTTGGCAGCTGAGCCGGAGCCTGACGGTTGGCTTGAGGTGCAGTGAGCCATAAGGAAGATATAGAATATAATGATCACTTGGTTACAAAAAAAAATTAAAAAATGAAGTTGAGGGTTAAAGATGAACCATAAAAACGACACTTTTCACCCAGATGTGATAAAAAGCATTACGGTTACATTGATTAAGCAATTAATAAAAAGAAAGGCACTTAATGTCCAAAATCCTGGAAGGAAAAAACATAAAAGCCTTTACACACACAGAGAAATGTCTATATTAAGATTACAGCAGCAGGTTCTTTTAGGATACATCACTGTTGCAACCCACGAACAGCATGTGGCTGTCAGGGCTTTTTATTTATGAATCTCCAAAATAGATTGTTAAATGCAGCCGGCTACGCTTGTGTAATAAAGCAATGTGGACCTGCAGAGGAAAATACAGATAAATTCCCTCTCCCTTTATATACACACACCCACTTTTTTCCCTACCGGGTATATATCTAGTCCTATATTTACAAAACCCACTTAAGCGTGCATACAACATGTAGAGTAAATCTTATTATTCCCACGGGGGAATTTGGTTTGCAAACAGGCATCACCAGACATCCTCACACACTGACACAATGATATATAGATATGAAGAATATGTAAAAGAAAAAGTGCCATCAAGTATAATTAAATCATTCTGAACTTTACAGTAGAGTAGATAGTGATGGAGTGTAAGCAGCTGTGGTGTTGCACAGCAGCAGGATCCATACTGTCGATACAACCTCCAAACTGAGTGAGAAGCTGTGTGCAATTTACACAGGTGGCACAGCAGCAGTAACTTAATTAATTTAAATCTTCTGATGTGACATTGCGGTCTTGGACAACCTTTTCTGCACATGCAAAACAGCTGAGCTGCTGCACAGACCCACAGCTTCTGCAGTGAAATCATCAGGAACAAAGCTTCTGTGCTCAGGATGATGAATCCACCATCAGAGCCGTCGCCACGTTTTTTTTTTCTAAAACTCTCTCCAGAGAATCGCAGCTTTTATTTTTGGAGAATCAAGTGGATTATTGGAGGGGTTTCAGTTTTGTTGCTGAAAGGCGATAATATTTGCAGTAGTGACGTCACTGCAAGCGGGGGACTGACATAATCATTCAACTAAATACAACAATGATGATAATGAAAAAACAGTTTATTACACTGTCCCAAAAAGGGACAGAGTACTGACTTTAAAGCTTTCTTGCTTTTCAGCCGTAGTTGCATGAGCATCATTGGATATTTGGCAATATTATAGTTTTATTTCTGCTTATTCTGTCTACATATTGATGCTGACCTCTGATTTGACCTTTGACCCTTAGTTGGAAGACACTGTAGTCTGCCTTTGCATAGCTTATCAAAAACTACTGGGTCTTACCAAAGAAAAATGCAGCAGCATCCATTTCATCTCATCACTTTAGCTTTTAAAAACAGCAGAATATAAAATCCTCATTAAAATAATGATATAAAATGAAATTGCATCTTTTGCAGTCAATCTGTAGATTATTGTTATTAGTATAATTTATTTTACAACATTTATTATTATATTATGGTACACTTTGATTTTGAAATCACATAATTTAACAGCTTTTGAGACGTTTCTGAGTATTAAATAATACATTAAAATAACACTGGAACTTGAAACATACAAGGCAAAATGCAGCAAAAGAAAAATATATATATATATTATTTGTCTGCAGTGATGTGCAGCACTTTGATGTACCACTCTAGCACTTTGTTTTTATTTTACTTGAGTGCACATGCACATCAGTGCTGTGGAGTATTTTGCTGTGTTCTTGGAGAAAGTATAATTTACTGGCGGGCAGCTGCAATGCACATACATGGTTTGGATGAATAATTTGACTTACAAAACAGAAGGGGGAGGGCATCTGCTTATACTAAATGAGATGGATCCAACAGGATTGGGTTATGGGATAAGGTAAAGTTTTTGTGATTAATTACAAGTTGTTAATTACTGCTCTGTGCTTTGGTCACTATTACTTTGTCTTGTCTAACATTAGTCTGATGTTCCCTGTGAGTGATGTTGTGGAGGATGAGGATTTATCTCAGGTGGTTTGCACTCGCTGGCTGACTGCCTCGCATGTGATTGCTTATAATCTTTCCTCTGTCGGGAGATGTACGTTTTATCTCCACTATCATTTTAACTATAGGAACAGAGCCACGATCAGATTGATGCTCAATTTGTTTTAAAATTACTTTGTGTGTGTAATTCTGTCTGAGCCTGATTCACAAAACAGTAACTTCGCTTTCAAATGATGCAAAACAAAAGTGAAATACAGTCAGTCAGTGGAAAAGTGGAGGACTTTTGCCATTATTGTAATTACGAGCCTTTATTTTCTCCATAATACAGAACATTTAATAGTAGGTATTTGCCCATATGAGAGAGAATTAAATTTTAGTGGTGCAAAAATGATCAAAATTATTTCTTTACTTACTCCCTCTTTCCTTTGTAGGGCAGCTAACGAGCCTATGAGTTACTGAAGATATGGTTTTGTGTCAGTGCAGATCTATTTTTCATGTGTGACATGATTGTGAGTTTTTCCCAACCAAAAAACTGAATAATAATGAGTTCAGATCTGTGTATTTAGCTGCAGTTTTATAATATTTCACAGAGCTTCATCGACATAAATTTGAAAATGTTGTGTCAGTGCTCTCGCCATGCCTTGTCTCATTTGCTTTTATTTAATTTGAAACACCTAACTCTTAAATTTCACCAATACAAGTTAGAAAGAATTTAGTTTGTGGTACAAAATGAAAATGTTACAGCCCAGAAATAGATATATTGCTTCTCTTATCCATCTTCACATCTCCACAGAGCACACTTTGTACAGTTTTTCTTCCTGTTGATTAAATGATGTACTAATGATCCTCTTGAGCTGGTCTGAATGAGTCATTGACAAGTTCCAGTTTGGAGAGTTTGCAACATTTGGACAAACAAGCTTCCTGGAAAAAAAAAAAAAACATTTTACCAACAAGAATTTAAAGATGTTCCCATCACATAACCTGCCACGATGGCTCTTTGAACCAGTCGTCTCAGGACTGTGGGAGCAAACCAGCCTCCTTGTGAGGGTTGTCTAAGGTTGCTCAGTAGGGAATCTTTTCTTTAGTAGTTGTCACACTGAACTTTTTAATTGGTTGTGTCAGTCAGCTACACAACACCTGGATTCTTTAGTCTTGTAACTTCACTTCTGTTATCCTTTTCACCATCCCTGCAGAGGAGCTTCAAAACCACCTGTGTGTTTCTCTAAGGTTATTTCAGGCTACTTCTCCCCACTCAACACAAAAGACTTAACAATCATAATAATAACTAGAAAAGCACTCGGAGAGCGCAGACCTCTGCCAAGCACAACATTTCCTTCCATATTGTGACTTCCACCAAAGATATTTCCACATGTATTTCAACAACACTTTTAAATTCCTTGATCATGATAACACACCATTAGCAACTGGATCCATAAAGATATCAATATTAGTTTAGGATTTATTCACAAAAATCACATTTTATATAATGGCGGTTTTCTTCTGGATCTATCTCCTCGGCTTTTGAAGATACAGCAAATCAATTGACACCTTTCAAATTATTCAATGACTTGGCTATATGTTAGTTTTTGTTGCGTGTTTATAGTTTCATTTGTTCTCTTTCTATGATGAAAAGGCCAAAGATCCTCTATTTTTCATATTGTGAATCATATTATCCAAAATTATTCCTTTATCCTGATCAATCTTTGATATATTTTAGACTATGTTAGAAAGTTGTCCTGTATTTTTTTCAAAGTGTCTTGACCATTTTTGGTGGAGTCATATGCATAAATGTCACATATGGTCCTATCTCCCAATGTTAAAGAATCCTTCAAAAAATTCCTGGATCCAGACGGTGATCCGGATCACTTCCAAAATCTAATCATTTGTTCCTTATCCCCATCTGGACAATCCATGAAAATTTTATCAAAATCCGTCTGTAACTTTTAGAGTTATTTTGGAAACCAACAGACAAACATACAAACCCTGGCAAAAACATAACCTCCTTGGCGGAGGTAATTATGATAGATTTCACCTCAGAAACTCTTAGAGGTCATTGGCTATCCAGGCTGGTACTAGCTATCTGCAGGTGTGTGCTCAGACTACCCATTGTTTTTGTTCACCAAGTAAAAACAGCACAGAAAATACCAGTATTACTTATAAAACCAGTACCAGTTTTATATGCCTCTATTTCAGTGCCATTTAGACATTTTTTTTCAATACAAATCCTTGTGCTATGAGTATGCTTCTCCAACCTTTAGGCTACTTACCAATCAAGTTGCCCTACAACTAATTTGACAAGTCCCCTCAAAAGTTGAAGGATCCTTTGTCGAGAACTAGGACGCAGAAATGTGGACTAGCTCTATGGCCCTACCAAGGAGCGAATGGCTTAAGTTAACTCACTTGACAAGCACGGGTGGCCGACCTTCAACTCAATAAAGTGGAGATAGCAGAGAGGTTCAAAGTTAATATAAAACCAGCTTGAATGAGGTGAGCGGGGGCCACTGTCAAGATCAGCGACCAAAACCCCAGAGGAAGAAAAGGACTACAAGGCACAAATACATCGGTGTTCATGTGAGGAGAAGAGACACTTCTATTAGGACTATTTCTGACCCATAAATGCTCCAACTGATCTGTGCCACTGTCTCAGTTTATCTCAAATGAATTTTTCATCAACTTGATAAATGGGAAAAAGACAATCTGAATAGGTGAGACAGGTAATGCTAAATCTGAGCAGGGAAATATTCTTTACAGATTATAATTGACAGGTGTGAAAGTGGGGCAAATAATTCTGGATATGGGAAGGTATCACACCTCGGCTACACAATTATGGGCGGCTCCTGAAGTGATTTACCGTCGCCAAGTGGCTCCCAACCTCGGAGCATAATTCGTTTAAATTCAATCTTCAATCTGATTTCGCAATTTCCTGTTTTCTTGTTGTCTCTCGCAGTGCACATTTTTATGTCTACACGTCTCGACTTGTCTGAAGGCTTGTTGAACAGCGAGGGGATTGCACTCATGTGATTTTATTTCAAGGCGCAATTTTACACCCCTCCTCTTCCAAATTTGATTTAGACCTAGGTTGAGCCAACTCAAAAAGGTCATGCTGACGCTTACACGACTCTAATAAATCTCCAGCCCAAGTGCAGGTAATCACTTTTCAGCTTACATATTGCACCACCTCATCCCTTAAGCTAGGCCTGTTCACATCTGCCCGCATGTAAATCTATCTACATCCCAGCGTGGGTGTATGATGTGCGTTGCATTAATTGTCAATATCTAATTAGCACCAGTCAGAATTTGACTGAGATGGCAGATGGGGGAGTGAGAAGCTTTGCACAACTTCAGCAGTGAGCTGAGAAAAAGTAAACAGGTGTATTACATTATCATGTACCACAGTCTGCAGGTTTTGCCATGTTGTCATTGCTTAGCTTTTTTGTAACTGTGATTCCAAGATATTTGAAGCAGTGCAAAAGTGCAAGCAATATCTACTATGATATGCCCTATTTGTTACAGCTGCACCTTGAAAAGTAGTGATTTTAAATAATTTGTCAGAAGGCCCAGGCACCTGTCAGAGGCACATTTTTACGAGGAATGTTTTTTCCTACCTTCCCATGAGCACATAAATGCACCAGCAGCAATCGAAAAATGCTGCTCTGGAAAGCATCATTTGATTTAAACCTAGAAGCTCCTTTCTATTACAGTTGCATGGTAACAACTCAACCAGCACACTGACAATGTGATGCAATCAGTTCTTGTTGACACACGGAGGCATAAAAAAACCTCTACACCCCGCAAATACTTTTATTTCTTTACACTTTTCATAATCCAGTGAATTGTTTATTTGTCCTTCTCCAGTGAAATATTCATTTTAAAGCAGGAAAGAGCACCATAAGAGTCGAGGGAACAAAATGTTCCAGAGCTTTTACTCTGTTTTAGTAAAGAAAGAGGGTGAATGAAGTAGTCAAATAATAGTAAAATTAACTTTATTTATATAGCACTTTTCAAATGTTGTTTAAAGAATGCGTAACAAGAAAGATATTACAAGCAACAAGAGTAGAAATCATCAAAATACTATTTGCATAATAAATAAAACTTAAGAGAAAATTGATTTTATGGAGTACATATAAAATTTTGACCAGATAAAGTGCACAAAATACCAAAATTTCAGTTTCAGTTTGATGTCCTTGAAGAAGTTATTATACGGAGTGGGGGCGCAAATAGAAAAGGCTCCGCAACTGCAGCCCCAACCAAATGTATCAAATCAGCAGCTTGTAGATTGGTGCAAATCCAGAGTGGCACTAATGTTCACTAATCAATAAATTCTTAAAATATTTCTAAAATTTACTGAGAGCAAATGAAGGGAAGCTAAAGGGATTCATATGAATTTAATGTAAGTTTGTTATAGTTAAACATTTGGCTGCTGCATTTTAGAAACTGTTTATTGCCTTTGATCAAGGTGAAATTATCAAAGTTTTTTTTTTTTTTTGTGCTATATTTTGGGACAAAGAGCTAGTGTATTAGCTGTGCTTAGGTATTTGAGGTCTGGGATGCAGTTGTTGAGAGTAACAGCCTGATTTAAATAAATATATTAAAGGGTTATATGAAATCTACAATTGAGTGTCATCTGCATAGAAACTGAAGCTGGTGTTATGCCTGCTGATCACATGTCCCAGAGATAACATTCAGAAGTAAAACAACAGTGGTCTTACAACAAAACCTTGAGGTACTCCACCAGTCATCTTCACAAAGGATGGGTGCAACTTTCCAATAGCTACATCAAAAGATCTATCCTGTAAATAGGGTTCAAACTAATTCAAAACTGAATCAGAAATGCCAACCCAGTGTCAAGGATGAACTACAAATGTAGTCAACAACATCAATTTGTGCATTTACATCTACCAGAAGATTTTCCAGGATCAGCAGCAACTGGAAAATACTCAATCAGCAGTAAATGTGTATCAAAAAAACAAAAAACACACAAAATAACACCAGTCTAAAATCACTCACTTTCCCCGTGTGATGTTTGTTTGGAGCTCATCCTTTTCATCCAACATTTGCCGTCATAGTTGTCTGTGCATGTACCACACTATATGAACGTTTATTAGTGTGTCTTTGAGAGGTTTTTGCATGCACCCTATGATGGTTTTTGAAATCCGTCAAAAAAGAATCAGAGATGAAAGCGCGGTAATTAGCAATTTCCATCTGTTCCATCACCTGAGGAAACAGCCCTTCTGTACATGTTTAAAGAGGCGAGGATAAATCAAACAAACATCTTGGCTATGGCACAAATGTTTAAGGAAAACTAAGCGAGCCCCGCTTTTAACCTAGCTTTTCATCTGAGAAATAGGCCGATCCACCCAGCACTTAATGGGCCTCCAGACTTTTTTGAAAAGACAGAATAAAAATTAAGCGCTGAACTTCAATATCATTATTCTATCATTACTATTTGTTCTTTTCAGGAAGAAAAAGCGACGCGCATGCCTCTAATAGTATACTCACCGGGAGGGGATAATTATGACACATGGCCCACTTATCTAAGACAGCGCCGTGTTAAACATCCAAAATGAAACTGCAGGATATTTCTGGTGTGGTGGCTGAATGGCACTCTCCTTAATCTTGCAGAAATATCGCAGCGTGGCTCGTACAGGATGAGCCCAATCTCAATATCGGAGGCTTCATGGCCTGAATATTGAGGCTGTAGGCATTTAACCTTCTACTGACTTGTCCGGTGTCCCTTACCTGGCATTGAGAATAATGAGAACCATGAAAAGCAGACTGTTGACAGTGACCCTTTTGACTCGGTACTAAATTTATAGCTGTCAAGTGGAGAAGGCACTCTTGGCTTCTGTGGGGGTCACAGCTATCATGGCCATAAAGGTTTAATTACAGGGCTGGGAACTGGCAAGCGCACACTCTCATGCATCGTCATACGTGGGTTATAGTGCCGTACGGCTTTGGAGATGTGCAATAGCCTGCATTTTGTAATACTTTACATACTCGCTGTGCAGAATTTAATGGCACATAATCCAAGCTGCAGCAGAGGACATGACAGCTTTGAACACCTCACTAACAGCAAGCTTTCTCGTTAAAACATTACCGTTTAAATGTTTTAACAAGCTCTAATTTCTCTTTCCCTTTGAGTCCTAAATGCTCTAACTTTTGTCTTTTTAGTGGTGCCCAGCTTACCTTACCTCTTTCCTACTGACTAATTTATATCACAAGCCAGAATGAATGCTGCCAAAAAAGAAAAAGAAAAAAGGGCCACTTACGGTGCCGTGCTGGTGAAAGGTCTACAGTTTTACCTCATGGGTTGCATTGAAAACTGCCAATTTCCCTTTGCTATTCCTGCTAATTTGACTCTTGAAAACATTCTAAAATGTTGCTGGCTTGCAGGTCATGCTTAACATCTCGTGGAAAATCACCTCTTCAAGTGTTTTTGCACTGAGACAACCATTGTGCTGCTGAAAATTATCATTTTAAAGCGTTTTTACCCAGCGACTGTGGGCTGTTCGTTCTGCTGGGTCAAAACACTTCTCTGTAATTCTGGGCCCCTAGATTGATTTCTCTTCTTTTATATTCATGCGCATATGTATGCATTAATTCTGCATTTATTATTATTTATATATTTATTTATTTACAGAAATGTGTCAGGTAACAAGCGGGGATTGCATTTAGGAGCATCAACATTTGTGATGAGGTTAGATACGGCGATGCAAAATACTGAGCAGAGCAGCATGGCTTTTAGGAAAAGTCTTGCTTCATGAGGGGATATAAGTCCAAAGAAAGGGTGACTCAGTGTTTCTAATACATGATGTGCTTCAAGCTATGTGACTGTTGCATTAGGAGGCTGTGACATCAAATGACGTATTACACAACACCTAAATTAAGTCAAGTCTACTTTATGTGAATGTTTAAAAACCAACAGAGCAAACAACTCTAACAATAAAACAAGACAATTAAATAGTAAAGCTTCGTAAGAGCCGAACCTCAATCTGCGATCTCACATGGAAGAAACTCTTTTTGTACAACATTTATTTCTCTGTCAGTTGTACATTTTTAAATCAAAAATCAAGCCCAGATTTATTTACTTTTTTGCAGTTGGGTTTACTATAACTGCCTAAAGGGCTGAAGCCATAGTTAAAGGTTGCAGGGAGGTCAGGAACTTATTTAGATTAGGACAGTTCGGTACAATCCACACCTTACCTCCCTCCAGGCAGTATATTCAGACCTTGAGAAGGGTTGCAGTTTGATGTTACGGTGGTATGTAAATCAGCAAGTCCTTAGCATAACAGTGGAACGCCATGAGTTTTTGTTCTGTTTGTTTTAAAGTTAGAACCTTGTGGCAGAATGTACAATGGAAAGAGAACTGGTCTGAGAATGGAGCCCTGGGGTACACCACAAGTGAGGGATTGGGGCGGCTGTGGCTCAGGTGGTAGAGTGGGTCTCCTGTGAATCGTAATGTTGTGGGTTCGAACCCCAGATCCTCCTGTCCACATGTCGAAGTGTCCTTGGGCAAGACACTGAACCCTAAGTTGCTCCCAATGGTGGCTAGCACCTTGCATGGCAGCTCAGTAGCCATTGGTGTGTGAGTGTGTGTGAATGGGTGAATGAGTTGCCTTGTAAAGCACTTTGGGACCTAGCTTAGGTCATGAAAGCGCTATATAAATGTACTCCATTTACCATTTACCATTTGAAAAGGTTTAAGACCCCTCCAGCCTGATGGTGTTACATATGTATAATTTAAACCCAATTTCAGGTAGTTCCTCTAATTCCTCCACATCACTCCAGCCAAGAGATGACAAGATCCACAGCAAGACAGGTCTGAAAGCACTGAAATTGCAGAAATTAGGGGATTAATCCACAAGTTGTCGTTCATTGTGTGTTGAGACCCTGCAGTATAATGTTAGACTAATACATGAGGTACTATGTTAGATCAGTGCAATCAAAACATGTAACTAAAATGTTACAGTTCTCCAACTAACATGTTTTTACAGAACATAACCTGTTATGTTCTTGAATAATCAGTTGTATGTGAAATATGCCTGTGTTTGTCATCTCTGGTCAAAACAGGGGCGATATTTTTTAGTTGATTAAACATATCATATATCAGATGCATGTAATAAACTTTGCTGTAAACATGCTCAGCTTGCACGGAGGTGAGGCATGAAAAAGTCTTGCATTTCTCCACAGCAGTTTCCAGTTTTATTGGATCCGAGAACAGCAATGAGCAACTTCATAACCGAGCAGCCCAACATCTTTCTTTTTTTTTTTTTTTTTTTT
>OOFC01025970.1:0-10111 GCA_900323345.1 Pseudochromis fuscus | reverse complement strand
ATTCCAGTGTTGCAACACACATTATAGGACAGTGCAGAAAATGGTCAACCAGAGTTAAAAGTTAAACAATAAAGATAAAAAAAAGTGCATGTGCATTTTGTACATATGCAAAAGGAATGTGCAAAGAAATAACCAATTTGTACATGTGCAAAACTGTGGAGGAATATATACAATATAGAATAAATATGTGTCCATCTTGTGTATTGTACATGGGATTGTTGCGCCAGGTTAAAAATGTTCATTGTAGAGTCTAACAGCAGCAGGAAGGAAAGATCTACGAAACCTCTCCTTCACACAGCGAGGGTGGATCAGTCTGTCACTGAAGGTGCTCTCCAGAGCTGATAGAGTCTCCTGCAGGGGGTGGGACTCCTGGTCCAGCACTGACCTAAGTTTGGCTAGGACCCTCCTGTCCCCCACCTCCCGAACCGAGTCCAGAGGGCAACCCAGGACTGAGCTGGACTTCCTGATGATCTTATCCAGCTTCTTCCTCTCCCCCTCTGTGATGCTGCTGCTCCAGCAGACCACACCGTACAGGACAGCTGATGCCACCACAGAGTCGTAAAAGGTCCTCAGGAGTGGCCCTCTTACTCCAAAAGACCTGAGCCTCCTCAGGAGGTAGAGACGACTCTGGCCCTTTCTGTACAGTGCGTACATTTTTCAAGTCTAGTGTAGTCCCAGGTCATCGTCTGGTAAACAATCAGTCATGGTATAGGGCAGGGGTGTCCAATCCTGGTCCTCTAGGGCCGCTATCCTGCATGTTTTAGATCACAGGTGTCAAACTCGTGCCATGGAGGGCTGAGACCCTGCAGGTTTTCTTTCCAACTGGCTCCCCAGCAGCTGATCTCACTGATTAGCTGCTTCCCAGAAATTGAAGGAGGCACTGATTATCAAGATCACCTGCTTTAGGAGGTGGCTGGAAAGAAAACCTGCAGGGTCTTGGCCCTCCATGGCATGAGTTTGACACCCTTGTTTTAGATCGTTAGATACTTCCAACACACCTGATTCAAATGACCATGATCGTTATCAGGCTTCTCCAGAGCTTGATGATGAGCTGGTCATTTGAATCAGGTGTGTTGGAAGAGAGAAACATCTAAAACATGCAGGATAGCGGTGGTCCTCGAGCACCAGGATTGGACACCCCTAGTATAGGGTGTCTGTGGCTTAGGTGTTGGAGCAGGTCGCCTGTGAATCATAAGGTCATGGGTTCGATCCCCGGCTCCTCCCGTCCACATGTCCAAGTGTCCTTAGGCAAGACACTGAACTTGCTCCCAATAGTGGCTAGCACCTTGCATGGCAGCTCAGTAGCCATTGGTGTGTGAGTGTGAATGGGTGAATGAGTTGCCTTGCACTTTGGGACCTAGCTAAGGTCACGAAAGCACTATATAAATGTACTCCATTTACCATTTACCATGGTCTGGTTCAGTCCAAGGTTTGGTCTTGATAATATATGTAAGACTCTGAAAACAGTGAAATTACTACTGTTGTACCTGATAAAGTTACAGTAGGACCTTGACATTTGCAACTTCTTCCAGCATGATTTCAACAGAAGGTCGGACAGAGTTCCCATCACAGTTCTGAGCCAAAGCCAGAAGGTCTCTTCCTTTGCCTCCTCTGCTACATCCTTAAAAACCTTCTTGAGCCTCGGAGTAGATCAGCCAATCATTCAGAAGGACTTCAATGTGGTGGTGGGATGAAGCCTCTACAGCTGGCCTCCAAGGGGTAGATGATTGTCATTCTTTCTGTTTCTGCTACACTTCTAGAGACCTTTGCTAGGTTTTGAAGAACCTTGCATATGTTAGCGACCCTGGCTCAGCATTGGTTAGCAAACAGATCCAATGCATTGCACAGTGTTCTGGGAATTACCGAGTTGACAGGTTTTCTTTGATGCAGAACCTTACAATCATCCTTATCACAGCTTTAATGGTTCTCCACTTCCTTTGTCAGTGTTGGCTTGGTTTAGACCGTTGCAGTGTCTTCTAGCATTTTGTGTTGGATTTACAACCTGTGCCTATTTGCTTTGATAGAGTCTCACAACTCTAATCAAGAACATTTATGCTGGTCTTTGATGCTTCAAACGCAGGGTTTCCCATACCTATCTAAGCACTTGTTTGTATCCACCTCTCCCTGCCATCACATTACAACACACATCATCTCCACAGCTTAGGTAAACCACATTGATGAAGGGCACACACTCAAGCCACTATGGCGATTCCTGTACACAGTGTGTGGGCGAGTGGGGGTATTACTTCATAGGAGCACAGTGGCCTCTCACTCCAAAGTTTAATTACATTGCTGGCCTCTGCAACACTCTCATTTCATCTACCTGTCTAATTGCTGTGAAGGTAGCGGGAGGGCCGCGTGATGACACAGCCTCTGGTCACGACGTTTAGTGGGGAGACAGTAAATTACAAAACGCATCTGTGAAGGGACGACAGTCAGGCTCCACACGGCCTCCATTTCTCTGTGGCACTCCATGAAAATCAGAGTCGTGCTATTAAGCAGACTAATTTGTTTTTAAAGCTTTTAAAGCTGCAAGTCTGAAGCCAATTTGTTTTGTAGAGGTTGTTTGTTGTTTTTAGCCTTGTTGTTTCCTTTTTCCATTTGTGCATTTTCCCCCTGAGATGGTAAATCGGAACCTGAGCATGACCGACCTTATAAACAGTGGTGTCACTGACCACAAGAGGATGCTATAATTAAAGGTTAAACTATTACTTTAGTGTTTTTACATTTTTGAGGAAATTGATGGTTGGCTGCTAAAAGCTTTCTGTATTTGCTTCCTTCTCAGCTGCTCCTCATTTATTGTCCATTCATCCTGGGAGAAAACGTACTCTAGTCAACAGTTGATACTGCCCTTTAGTTGCAAAGTAAAATTTAAAGATGACACAAAAGCATACAGGATGACACAGATTCAGATTTGGCAAAATCTGAGATGACGAAGCGTCGACTCAGAGTGAATTTGTAGCAACACAATTTTGTAGCAACCCCAAGCTGTAGTACTCATCTAAACCTGATGAATGCACAGAGACAGCAACGAAAGATGATGGTCTGAAAGGAAATAAGAGAAACTCTTTTATAAATCTGGAATCAGTTGGTCTGAACTGCCACAGACGCTGTTAAAGCAAACATCTGCACTGCTGTTCTACGCTGCACTGATGTTAGCAGCCAACAGACACAAACTCCAATTCGCAAGAGCATTAAAAAAATAAATAATAAAAGCAACCTCAGAAGAAGCAGGGCTGTAAACCAACACCATTTCATTCAAAAAAAGCACCTCCACACAAAATCACCACTCTACACACGGCCACGCTGCACCGCTTACATAACCTGCAAGGTCTAGACACCTGTATATGAGTCAAAAACCAAAGCTCTGGTCAAGTAGATGGAGTTTGATGCATGAGCTCTTACCAATATACGCTCTGAGTTATTTTGCCCCCAACACAGCTCTCTCAGGCTGTGTGCTTTTTCCGATTAGCTCCGTGAAATTCATTGGGCTGTAAAAGCTTTCCCGAACTATATATTTAGGTTGTGGACATGAATTTATGCATAGACTCAGAGGCACCGCGCAACAATTGGAAATCACCCGGGCCAAAAAAAAAAAATGCAGTGTTTTCCATATATAAGACTCAAATGTGTTTATTAGTCCAATAGATGTTAACACCTTCAAAACAAAACCAAACTGCCAACCCTCACATCCAATAACTTAAGTCGGAAAGAACCTGTTAGTTGGAAATACCTGAGCTCCACTGCAAAATGATTTGAAAGTTAAATCTGTGACTTTTTTCATTGTATCCAAATATCTGTTTACAAAAAATTGTCAACTAGTCTCCAGGGAAAGCTTCACAAAATCAGATAAATTGGCACAAGTCCACTGTGGGTTACACAGGCATCCAGTTTTGAAAAGAAAAGAGTCATGTGTAATTTGAAAAAAAAAGAAAAAAACAATTTCTCTTGTTCAGCTTCATCAATTTTGATATTTTTTTTAAGTGTCATATTAAATTGGTGGTTTATTTTTTCCTAGGATGCCACCACCTGCAGCTGATTGTCTTTTTCTTTTCACTGACATGCTACCTGATTTTTTTTTTTCTTCTTGTCTCTCTAAGTAAGGCTGTTTAAGAGTATCAAGTGTTCAATCATTAATATATGCAGACTTTCAACCACTGTGGAGAGCCACATTTTTATGCAACTTTGTCTGCAGTCCAAAGCTATTACAGTAGAAACCTGTGAATATCTCTCTCACTTTTGTATCCGCCGTCTTTTCATTTCTTTCCCACTGTCTCTCTGTACTTCCTCCATGCAATCATTCAAAAGAAATCAGGATTCAGACACTTGAAGAGTGCACCGTGCCCTTGGAGTACGTGAACTCATACAGAAACTTAAGATGCGCAATCGCTCCCCATTAATCCCGGTGTCAACGTTTTAACATGCAAACAACAAAACATGATGGGTAGGTATATACCAAAGGGATTCGGCTGATCGTCTCCATGGCAACTCTGCACTGTTAATGTACACACCTGTCACACTGTGAGTCTACCCAGCATGCCTCTGGGCTGGAATTCCACCTGTCCACATCGCTTCCTCCAAAAACACACAAGCTGCAGCTCTGACAAGCCACTACTGAACCTGGGGAGGTTCTCCATGCACACACACACAGACACACACAGACACACATGGACACACATCTCAGGCATGGCGAATCGCACGTGCCTCACATACAGCTTGGCATAGAACTAATGAAACATGAAAACTGGCAGCACATAAAATCACAGCTTGTTACCCCTGAATGCCTGTCATATTTCTTTTTCCCCCTCTCAACCCCTCACATTCCAAGAACACATTTTATTCACGACAGCAGCCCGGGGAGATGAGATGCCCTCATTCAAGATCATTTCCAGCTCATAGTTCCACCCAGGATAAGTGTGAAGATGTCAGGAGTTGTCAGAAGTCGGAGACCTTTGTGTGTTTTCCTCACTGAAGTATTGGATTGGATGAATGTGACTGTACAAGCATAAACCTTCAGTTACCAAGGTGATGAAGACATATGGGACACAGGAAGTGTGGTGTCTTCCAAATAAATAGCTGAATCAACACAAGTGCGTGATGCTAGCATAATATATATTAACCCTGTATTATAAATTTGAATTTATATACCTTGTTTTTAAAGTAAAACCCTGCATTAGGATCCACTTTTATCAACATTTCCAGCTAAAAGCACTTGGCTGCAGGAGGCTTTGTATTTACGCAGCATGTACATGCAACACTGGACGTACATGCACACATCACATCCCATTAGGACACACCACAAAGGAGGCCAGGCTCTTTCCATCTGCTTCGGCAGAGTGCAGCATTCCACTTGTTGGCCTTGCGAACACAAAGTGTCCTCCTCTAGAAGGAGTCGTAATAGGGGCCGATGGGTGTAACAGCGGGGCACTCTGCTGATGATGAGGCCAATGTGCAAAGGCAGATGAATCTGCTCCCTGTGACCACTGAGTTAAGCAGTGGAAGTGTGTTAGCTGCAAACGGGAAGCTACTGTGTATTCCTGTGGAAAAAGTGTGTGTATGGTGATGGTATGGCAAAGACACACAGCAGAGGCAAGCTGTAAAAGAAGCACAGACATAGGTTGGGAATGAAGACTTTTTTCAGTGAGTCAGTGAGAAAAAGCAATCATGAAAACACGTTAACTTGGGGAATCCTCGCGGGCCCTCCTGTACTGCGCCATAAAACAGCAGCTTTAGATGCTCTGAATCAATACAATCTGCCAGCTCTTGCTCTTTCTCCATCCCCAAGGGCCACACATTATGAAAAACATTACATAAAAGGCAAATATTACTGCTGGGATGCAGTCAGTCACCAACCAAGAGACGCAAACACACAGCTCGAAGCACACCAAGTAACAACCTCAAATTGCACAGTCATTGCCCGGCAAAAAGTCCGTCCTGTTCATCTTTGCACAAACAGAGTTATTAACATGAAAGCTCATTGAATTAACCGTTCTCTATGGTTGTATTGTGGCAGTTTCTTATCCCTCGTGCGATCAATATTATTCAGAGATGTGAATTATCACAGCGATTCAGGGCAATTAATTTGTTTTGTTTTCTCAACCCCCCCCCCCGCAACTCCAACCTATCTATTTCCCAATGAGACCCATCCTTTCACTTTTCTTGCCAAAAGGCTTAATTAATTGTTCAGAGTGAAGTCTATAGGGCCGGGCTTTTTGTTTCCTGTTGATTTTCCCCCTTTCAGTTTTAGCCTCGACCAAACTCAGTCATGCTTATAGTGGCGCCCCAAACCAAAATGGCACTCACTGCAAATATTGACACAGTCACCCGGGGCCGCGCCAAATGAATGCTGCCCCAGTGACAGAGGCATCTGTGACTCCAAATGGAGCATGGCAGAAAATACAGAGTAGGAGGGCACTATATTTGACGCTGAGGAGAGGAGGGAAGAAGAGGAGAAATTTACCCCCTTTTTTTTTTTTTGCTAAATCTTTTGCCTTCATTGCTTTACTTTTCCAGCTAAGCAACTTCAGTATGCTGGTTCATCTTTCCTCTCTGACCCTCCCTTGAACCCAGTAATCTATATAATTTATGGTTGTTTAATTTTCCCCTCATTTGCTCTCTCTTCCTTTTCCTAAGCAGCAGTCTGGGTTGGTGATGGCTGTAGAGAGCTGACAGGAGAGTTTCTAGATGTGAGGAGAAAAAGTCTTAATGCTAGTTGTCAGTGCATGTTACCTGAACAGGTGAATAGCTATGGCCAGCGTAAAATGCCAACCTCAGCCTTACCAGTAGTAGTGATCAAATTTGACTTTTAAAAAAAATGTCAAAAATTGAGAAAGGGAGAAGTAATGAGGACACCACCTCCTCCGTCTAATATTTTAATAAGAAAAAGAGTACAAAGGACGGATGGGGCTAGAACATAAGGAGGAAACATGGGAGGAGGAGAAGAGAGCAGGAAGCTTGTTAGAAAAAGGCCAGCGGAGTCTAGGAAGTGTGTGTGTGTATGTAAGGAGGGGGTGTCAGAGGAACAATGGCCCAGCCAGGGTGCAGTGATCCAGGCAAGACCAAGCTGTCGCCTGGCCCTTGGTCCATATGCACTATTTAAACAGCATGCATGTATGCACACACACACACACACAGCTTGATGTGCCACCTTCACTTTGCGTACTGTGTTTTCTCCCTCATGCTGTGTGTGTGTGTGTGTATTGATGTATGCTCTTGAACATTTGCCCATCAGAGTTACTTAAGCGAAAGTGAGATGTGAAATGGAGAGAGAGGGGGAGGGAGATAGGTGAGAGAGAGGTTAGAGTGTACAGTGTGTGTGTGTGTGTGTGTGTGTGTGCGAGAGGGAGGGAGAAAGATTTAGCAATGCCAGCATTAGTGCATGACATGTGGGTGGATATTGAAGATGTTATTAGTATCACATTTACAGGCCTTATAAAACTGCCACAGAGCTGGGTGGTTTTCATACATCTTCAGCTGATATGTGTCACACTGTCATTTGCGTTGCATTTCCAGCAGCTGCTCAGATGATCATTCAGTGATAGCACAGTCATTACTCGCAGTCTCATTTCTCTGCTCTGTTTAACCTTCATGTTGTGCTTTTGGTCAAAATTGACCATTTTATAGCTAAATTTGTCTGTTTTTCTCTTTCCTCATTGGATCGCCTTTAGAGTTTAGTAGTTCAGAGGCAGCCTTCGCACTCAATATCCAAGAATGTAAAATTAATGGCAGAATAATGCACAAGTATCATGATTTCCTAAAGTTTTTATTTTATGTTCATATTTCATTTTATGGGGATTTTCAAATCCAGTTTCAGTAATGCACCAGTTCTTAGTTCGGTCTTAGATATTCCACTTAATTTATCATTTACACTTTGATACAATATGAGTCATATTGCCAGACGTGGTGCCATAATGAGCAAGTGACTAACTGTACGTGTGAATGCCATGTTGGACCCCAGCATCGATGGAGTGATCGCTATAAGAAGGCTTTTCCTGAGGGAACTGGAGGAATCTCTTTGTGGACAATGGCTTCAGCCAATTTGAAAAGTCTCACATAAACTCAATGGGAAGGTTTGTGTTTCTGGATCAACACCACCCAGTCCAGTCAGTTATGTAGTCAAACAGATAAGCAAACCAGTATCACGTGCTATGATTGCAGTTTGCTCTTTTGCACAGTTCTGCATACGTGACCATTTCAAATACAAATGCAAATCATGTCCATAAATTATTCTATCATTTCTCTAACTGAAGACCAGAGGTTTAGGAAGCTGAAGGAGATTCTGATTGATGTTCTGGTCTAATTAACCACAGACTCAATACAAAATATTCTCATAATTAAAGTTCACATGTGTTTTCCTCATTAAAAGTATCACTTTTGACTAGAAATAAATTACTTCAGATATTAATTTCATTGCATTATCAGCATGCTGTGGAACATGTACATTTCAAAACAGTCTTTGTGAGTGAATACTATATTTTCCAACGTACTTTTATTGGTAAGTGACATGGTTTTGGTTTTATTTTACAGGGTTTCAAGTTATTTGTCTTGAGAACATCAGTGTTCAAAGAAGTGTTGCTCTCCTTCTCCCAGTGTAAACTGTTCAAATATATGAAGTGTGGATATTATGTTGCATTTCTGTCTCTGTCCATGGTGCTGAATCTGGAACCCTCCAGATGTTGCATTTCTGCCTCTGTCGCTGTCCATGGTGCTGAATCTGGAACTGTCCAGAGCCCTTCCTGACTATTAACCCTCACTTCACATCATCCAAGGTTAACACAGGTACCACATCTGGAGGTGACCTCTAAATTAACCGAGTGAGAAGAACTTTGGTGTTGTAGGTTTCACCATTACAACCATGAGGAAAAAAAATCATGAGAACTTTAAGTGGAAGCCATATTTCAAAATCAAACCAGTGCAACACTCTAAGCCTCTTGTGAACTCTGTTGTTCTGGGAAGAAACTTAGAGTAGATAAGCTTAATGAATATAAACAGGTTCATATCTATTGTTGGGTAAAAAAATAGAGTTTGCCATAGCTTTAGTTAACTAATGACCCCTGTCCACCTTTTGTCCTGTAACCAGTGGGGGTTAAAAAACATCTAACTCATGAGTCCATCAGCTGTGGGTTGCTCGCCTCAGTTAAAAGCTGCCCTGCCTCCTCCATTAGTTCCAACAGAAACCAGAGAAACAAACAAGGTTATCCGCTGCATCTAAATACAAGAAGATGTGTAAGGTTATGGTTATTCACTTCTCTTTGCTGTCTGCTGTAGAAACACAGCACAGAGACTTATGCAGCTATACTGTGTAGTTTACTTAACGACTTGGTTTCTTAAAAATCCATTACATTAGTTAGGGGGGATATGAGTAATACCACTGGCTATGTCTGACCTGTTAGTCCACATTGTAAAGGGTACCAAGATCCAAAGGGACAGTCACTGGTTATGAATCAGCGTCCCTGTTAAATAACCCACACCGGATCACACACACACACACACACACACACACACACACACACACACACACAGGCTGCCGTAACAGAGTTTGTCTCGGTTCAGTGGTGGAATAAGCAGAATACTGTAGGACCTTGTTTAACATACCACAGATGGCTATTTGGTGAACAAAATAATCGAGGTCGCTGCCGCCATGTGCGCTACATTCCATTATTTAAGGGGATTTGTTAGCAGCGATGGGAGTTTGATTTGAGGTGCGTGCGGAGAGAGCGCACATACTACATGCTCAACAGATGGGTAGAAAAGAGACAGAAAGAGAGAGAGAGAGAGAGAGAGAGAGAGAGAGAGAGAGAGAGAGAATGCTTGGAGGCTCCTTTGCACTCCCGTTGTTGCGTCCCGGTTGTCATTCCCGGTCAGCGTCACCGGAGCCACCTGCTCGCTACCGAGGGGAGACAGGACGAGCTGTGGTGAGCCGTTTTCCTCCAACTCGAGAGAACCCCACATACTTATCATTTTACTCAAAATAACCACGGAACAGACAGGGAGAGGGATGGTAACAAGAGGCGGCACTGCGGCAGACGCACAGCCACAGTCAGAGGCGCCGACAAATAAAATCGCCCCCGCAAAAGAAAAAGAAAAAAATAAATGGACCTCAGTGCGTGAT
>OOFC01025968.1:23323-42383 GCA_900323345.1 Pseudochromis fuscus | reverse complement strand
ACACACATATGGATATGGATGAAGCTAATGTGATGTCACTCGTTGGTTTGTGGAGCCAAGAGTTTGATATTTGAACACCACCATGTTGATTGCTTGGAGTCAGAAGTGACCATATTTGGAATTTAAGGGAGGAGTGAGGAGGCGAGTCTGACCCTTGAACCCGAGGACACTGGCCAATGTGTATGAGGCTCAAGTTCAGATCCGGTGTCAGTAGAAAGTTGTCATCTCAGAAATCTGTTGGGTCAAATATGCCTGTATAGTTTTCTTCAGGACTAAAAATTCTAGTGAAATAGCTATTGAGACCCTGGTTCTTTAGTTTTCAGTCTGTAAATTTCAGCATTCTTTAATAATTGATGCCAGGCATTAATAGTTTAATTGGGTTATTTACAATGTTAGTATTTACTGTGCCTGACAGCTACCAGTTGTTATGATGGTGATGGCAAAGAAGATTGAGAAAAAAAGTGACACTAAATTAAATACAGAAACAATAAAGGCTATTCAAGAGTAGTGCACTCTTCTTTTCTCTTTTTCTCTTATAAATCAGCTGTACAATGTATTTATATCTAATTATTTTTTTCTAAAAAGAGTATAAAGAAAAATGCTTGCTCATGTCACTCTCATTTTTGTTCTGCTGAAGTAATCTCCTTCACACCTACATCACTTTAAGACAAAACTCACACATATATTCATATTGAAACCACCCTTATGGAATTCATTTTGACCTGGACAGTTTGGTCCCAAGTATGAAATAAAATCATATACAATTCATGATTGAACTCAGAATAATTATTTACCAATGTTCTTCGATTTTTTTATGAGATTACTTTAATAATGTTATTCCAACAATTTACTTTCACTTCACTTTTCCTCAGGCCTGTACTGATCTGATTTCCCATCACAAGCAGCTGACTGTAGGTCTGCCTCCTGAGCCCAGGGAAAGGGTGATTGCAGTGTAAGTTATAGTTACAGATACAAAGAAATGACTGTGGCTGAAGACATTATGTGCTCACTTAAGGCTTTGCTAAATTAGTGAACTCTTAATAAACCATCAGTTTTCCCTTGCTCCTTCTTTTCAGCCCACTTCCTCCTGAGGAGCTGAACACTCTTATCTATGAAGCCAGCGGTCAGGACATCAGCATAGCCATACTCACTCAGGTGAACCTCCAACCTTTTTGGACTGCCACATATTCTTTCAGGCACGGAGCTTACAGCTGTGACTGTGTGTGTGTTTGTCTTGTAGGAAATCATGGTCTATCTCGCCATGTACGTGCGCTCACAGCCTGCACTGTTTGGGGACATGCTCAGACTCAGGATAGGACTCATCATGCAAGTGATGGCCACTGAGCTGGCTCGCAGTCTGCACTGTTCTGGTGAGAAAACAAACCGTGATTGTACTCAAAGGGCTCATGTCTGCAGAGTTAAGAATTAAAACAATGTGCCACCTTTGCAGGGGAAGAGGCGTCAGAGAGTTTGATGAGCTTGAGTCCGTACGGCATGAAGAACCTGCTGCATCACATCCTCAGTGGCAAAGAGTTTGGGGTGGAGAGAAGCAGTAAGACACCAGGCATTGACAGCAATTCAGAAGTCTGGAACCATGCTGTGGAATAAGTGTTTTTTGTGTTTTGTTTTGTTTTTTTTCTTTTTATATTAAACAGTGCGGCCAATCCAGTCGACAGCCACTAGCCCTGCAATCTCCATCCACGAACTTGGGCACACAGGAGCCACCAAGACTGAACGCACAGGAATACACAAACTAAAGAGTGAGATAAAACAGGTGGGATGCACACATGGGAAACAAAATGATAATCCTCAAGATATTTTGATTTAATTATATGCATATGATTAATGTGCTTTGCTCTGTTTATCTACCTATCTATCTATTTATGACCTTGTTTACACTCGGCGTTAAGGTCTGTCTTGGGTGATCAGATCACAAGTGGACAGCTGGGACACATCTTTGTTTACACCTGCATTTAAAATGCGTCTCTGAGCTGTCCTGCTGTCCACTTGTGTTCAGATGTCACTACTGCAACAATATATCTGCCAGACAGGCACACGCACAGCTTTTACCACACTCGCCAGAGGAGCAGCAGGTTTTTGTAAACATTTAGCACAGTTAGGTAAAAGAGAGGAGCAAAATGATTCAAGGACAATTGGGCTTGAACTAAGGCATTGTCTCACACTTCAACCACAAATATGTGCCATTTTTTTTAAAATGTGGCATGGTTTCTATCTATCTATCTATCTATCTATCTATCTATCTATCTATCTATCTATCTATCTATCTATCTATCTATCTATCTATCTATCAGAGTAATTTTATTTCTACTCTTCATTGCAGCTGGATGACTCTCGGCCTGTCAGTGTGGGTTGGCTTTGATTAAATCTCGCATGTAACTGTTTCTAACCTTGATCTAAATCGCTGGCTAATCCTGCCTAATAAATCCGTCTGTGGCTGTTATCATTTTGTGAGCCACAGCGCGCTCCATAGCTGGAGTGACTCTCACTTCATCTCAGTAGGAGAACATGCTTTGCTTCTTCTCCATGTGTCACACATTAACTGTCAAGATTTGCATATGAAATGTATGAGGCTCTTGAACTAACCAGACCTTGATTAACCTTAATAGCTTATTTTGTGATAGCTTTTTTATCATGGAGCGGAATGATTTGCCTGTCGAATGTTGTTCCTCGTCTTCAGCCATGTGCAGCAGTCATTGTTTTGTTATGAGAGTCTTTCTTATGAGTTGACTTTTGCAGAGTTGGATTGTACTTTTTTCCCAGTAACATTGGCTCGGTGTGACTGCAGCATTGTCACGTCTGCAGTATGAGAGTCATGTGAACCACCTCAAACTGTCCTTTCTCATGTCATCCAAATCCATGTCTAGATCATCAGTGGGGGTCTTTCCTTGAATAGCAATGTCACTTCTCCTCGCTCCACGGTAAATTCATTCTCCATTTCATCCCAACTGCTTCAGATTTACTTGGTTTGTCGTTCGTGGGGGTTTGTTTTATTAACTATGTGTGTATACGCTGATAAAATCATGCTGAATGCTGTTTCCATGCAACTTGCTTTACTTAAGGACAAGGATGTTTGTTTTGTCTTTTTATTATTGTTAACAGTTGTCCTAAAGAGACCAAAGTCAGTGTAGTGAAAGCCTAGAATAACTTACAGTATGTAGTATTATGAACTTTTAAAACAACATTTTAGTGTACATAGTAGCACTGCAAGACATATTTGTTTTATTGCAATACATGCGATGGATGTAGGTAATTTTGAAATAGTATTTTGCATTTTAAAGTCTTGTACAAATTAAGTTCTGAGGATAATATAATTCATTGTAAATATGCGATTTGAGGCTAAAAAACTTTGATTGACTAGATGTTACTGAGCATGCTCAGAGGAAGAAGTCCATAATCATACTTCAACCACAGACTGTATGTAGACTGTATGGTTCACATACATGGATGAGGCAACTGGGGCTCATAAATTAGGCTGATGTGGAAATGCAAAAAGATGTAAAACTCCCAACGGCCACTAGAGGCTGACTCCAAAAAATCTGGCTTTAGTTTATCTAAATTAAAAAATTCTCATTTTCGATCATGAAATACTCAGACAGTACATGTTTATGACAAGTTAATCTGATGTCTTTAGCTCAAGTTAATTCCTCTTATCAGTGATCTGGTCCATTTGAAAAAAAAAAACCCTTACATTTACATAGATGTTAGTCTTCAAAAAGAGGAAGAATTAGAAGCAGAGTTAGTTTGGTTGAACAGTCTGGTCTTCAGTGAGATCAGACCCCAACTCAAATCAAGTCCTTCATTTCCAAATATGGTATCTTCTGGCTCCAAAAAACCAACATGGCGACGTTCAAATGTCAAACTCCTGCTTCAGCTTGTGAGTCCACAAACCAACGGGTGACCTCATGTTAGCTTTGTTCATTGTGTATACAACAGTCTTGTGGAGGCACAAAATATATCAGGCTTTAAATAGATTATTATTAACATGGTAATGACATCCTTGTCCTTTGATATTTCAGTTAAAGTGTCTTGTGTTGCCAAGTTTGAAGGAGCATGAATGACTTCACGGAATGTGTAACTATAGATTGTGTGTGCACTACTACAATAAATATTTCAACCTTATTTACATGTATTTGTTACAGTAGAACAAACCTCTGTTTAGTCTCATCAGTAGACTGCATCTGTCACCACTGATTATAAATCCAGTAAAAGTGGTGTGGGACAAACTGAAATTATACTACTGAAGTGTAGTGAATACATTTAAAGTACATGGAGATAAGGTTGGACATTAGCACAGTGGTCCATTAAATTTGTTGCAGCAGTGTTTCCCTCCTCTCTCACCACAGCGCTGCAGCAGCCCCTCCACACCCAGTGGAATCCTGTCCCCAGTGGGTACAGGTCCAGGAGATGGACAGCTGCAGTGGGAGGAGAGGCAAGGCCAGTGGCTGAGGAGACGCCGGCTGGACGGAGCCATCAACAGAGTACCGATGGGTTTCTACCAGAAGGTCTGGAAGATCCTGCAGAAGTGCCACGGCCTGTCCATCGACGGATACGTGCTGCCCTCTTCTACCACAAGAGAGGTAGCATCTTGTTGCTAAGGCTGGACTTAGTACTTCCTGTATGTGTGTGGGTGTAGGTGTGTGTTTAATCTTGTGTTTTTTGCGTAGATGACAGAAGGAGAGATTAAGTTTGCGGTGCAGGTGGAGTCGGTTCTGAACCATGTCCCTCAACCAGAATACCGGCAGCTGCTGGTGGAGACTGTGATGGTTCTGGGCCTGGTGGCCGACGTAGACGTGGACAGCATCGGCGGCATCATCCACGTGGATCGCATCTTGCATTTGGCCAATGACCTTTTCCTCAATGATCAGGTACTACACCAGATGGATGATGGCAAGAGATACATTTGTCTTTGACAGATTTGCGTGTGCATATTTACTGAGGTTCACTCTGTTCTGTCTCTACACTTCTAGAAATCCCACAGTGCCAGTGATTACTTCCTTGAGAAAGACCCTGCGACTGGAATCTGCAACTTTTTCTACGACAGCGCCCCGAGTGGCAGTTATGGCACCATGACCTATCTCTCCAAGGCAGCAATTACTTATGTCCAGGACTTTCTACCAAGTTCCAGCTGCCTGATGCAGTGAGTCAGCAAACAGGTCTCACTGCACCTGACACAATCCACACATGTTTTGTAACTAAGGGATCAGCTGGCTAAAGGCAAGCAAAGCTTCTCATTATCAGCACATACAACGTATGTGGAGCTTTAGTAAAACATGTAGCTCTCATATACTGATGTTCAGTAAGGGCAAATCTATTGAAAGTAATGAACAGTGTTTATTTTTGAGTAGGAGATTGAATTAAATGATTTTGATTCAAGTAAAGTACAAAGGTAGGAAATTGGACAGGACCCCCAGAGTTTAGCCGTGGGTGGTGGGAGAGTATTTCAGTTCAGTTATGAATATATGAAGATTCTCCATTGAGCAGGCGTTTGGTGACAGAAGGAAGAAGTCTCCAGCAGAATCACGCTGAGAAGGCAGCCATTTGCCTCAACTGGTTGTGGTGAAAGTGAGAACAAAAGATGAGTGTGAAGGAACAGTGAACACTCGGCAGGTTTGTAACTGTGCATCAAAGAAATGCACCTGTAGAGTCAGAGGTATTTGCAGAAAGTACAGGCAGAGGAAGGATAGAGAGGAAAAAGTAGGAGAGCAAGGATGAAGTAGGTGGCAGATGGATTCTTCAGATGAGACTCTGTTTGATTAGCCTGAGGTGGAGATAGGGAGGAGGAAGGCAGAATAGATGTGAAGACAGAGTAGAGATGAACTGAAAGTGCTGGTGATCATCTTGGAGAAGAAACACACTGGCCCAGTGTAGTGACATACAAATTAAGAATGGGTTGAATTGAGTTTAAGAGCGTCTGAAAATGGATGTGAGCAAAAAGCATGAGGAATATTCCCATTGATTCAGGCAGATGTGAAGGAATGGTTCTTCCTTATTGAACCTACACCAAAGCTTCATTAACATCAACAGCCTTGGCAGCAGATACAAACCACTGTATGGGAACTGATTTTGTCTGTGTGGCTCTGTACTGAGAACTTATTTATTATGTAAGCATGCAGCTCACATGTATGTTTACATGTTTGTACTCTTGAAGAATAATATATTAACTGGTATCTGTCCTATAATTAAATATGCTAATATATTATGATCCTACTGAGCCTTGCAGTTATCAGAGTAAACATTTTAATTTTTTATTTCATCAGTATTTACTATTATATTTTATTTTTCTACTGTAATGTCTGACTTAAGTATGAACATATATAACCTCAAAGTACATTTTCCCAACAAAAGACTGTGTGCATATTAATTAAGAAAACTTTTATCTCTGATAGCTTCCAGATTATTTATGATTTAGTGTCTCTGTAACTTATTAAATATTCTATATTAACATGTATGGGAACCAGAATCTTAGTTTTCTTTGAGGTGTTTGTTGCGTCTTGTGAATGTGTTGTGTATTTTTTGTATGATGAATGAAAACTAATCAGTTTGTCCACCCCAACATTATGCTACTGTTATGTCCAGTCAGCATTGCATCTATGTAATAAATATTTATTCATTTGTGTGCAGTGAAAATATATTTCTTCCTGGGGTGTCAGTAGGAAAATAGATTTTTTTTTTGCTATTAACTCAACTCCGTAACTCTGTTACATGTGAAATAAAAAGAGAAGCTATCAGCTTTCATGTACTGGTCTTTACATGCACATATACATTTTCTTATTTTACAGAAATGACTGTGATGTGTTGTTTACCAGGACTTTCAGGTGTGCACAAAAGTAAGTTAACGACTGAGTCCCAGGTGTTACTCCTTTCCCAGGTGGTACCTATTGCAATAACAGACTCACAGTGGGTGTCCAGCTTTTGCATTTTCACTTGTCACAGTCTTTAAAGTACAAGTGGAATTAATGGACACTTGTACACTTGTGCTGTGCTGCATTTGCTTCAGGGAATGATTATGATCTATTTTGATTATATGTATTATGATGCATCTTTCTGACCATAGACTGTGTTTTTCTTCCCCCAGTTCAATTTGTCATTAGCTAAAGCCAGCTCTTCTTATCAGTGAGTTGATGGGCCATCTGAAATTTTTTTTTAAGTAGATATTAGGCTTCAAGAACATGAAGATTTAGGGGCATGGTTGTTTTTTCAGAGAATAGAAAAAATCTACTACAGAAACTCAGCTCAGACGACCTAGAAATGATCATAAACCATTTATTGTTTAAAAGAGAATAAATACACAGTAAAAATTTGAATTAATTTATGAAAACATGATAAACCATTTCAATATTTGTGTTATTGATGAAAAGCAGATTAACATTATAGAGAACATAAGAACAGTATGGACTTTGGTTGAATGTTTGTCCCAGCTCAGCCAGCTGTGGTCGCTGTTGTCCTCAGGACACATTTCTTCCAGCTGTAGGGGGACAGGCGATGGGAGGGTGGGCAGGCACATTTATACCCACCTCTCTGGTTCACACACAAATGGGAACACCCTCCGTTCCTCCTATTGCACTCATTCATGTCTGGAGGAAATAACAATAAGAAACTGGAGAAGATGGAATTATGAAAATTTATTTCAATATCTTAGTGTTACCATCTCCTGATGCTGTTTGCTCAGGTGTAAGTTAGACTACACCAAGCCAAATACTACAGGACAAATAAAGGGAAAAAATAAAACAACAACAGTAGAAATCCAGGAGTCTAAAAAAATACAGCAGAAAGGGCAGTAGCCTACCTTGCAGCAAAACAGCCCAAGATATTATCAACTCAACCCCAGTTAGAAAAATAAATAAATTAAAAATCAGGTATTTTTGTGATATTTTTAGATTTGGATCATGTGCAATTGTTGAGTTTCTCATAATATGTCCCACATTACCATAGGCTGTCATGGACGAAGCTAACGTGATGTCACCTGTTGGTTTGTGTCTCACATTTTGAAGCTGGGAGCCACCATCACCATGTTGGTTGTTTGGAACCAGAAGTGACCATATTTGGAAATGAAGGGAGGAGTAAGGAGGCGGGTCTAACCCTTGAACCTGAGGACACTGTCCAATGTGCATGTTCAGGTCTAGACTCCAACCCTGCCCCTAAATCTTCCTCTTTACAAACTGGAGTCAGAGTCTTTTGAAGGCAGCATCTAGTGGTCATCGCATTGGTCTCATTTTTGAGTCCCAGTGGCTTCGTCCATTTCTTTATACAGTCTATGCACATTACATAACCCACGTGTGTGTACGACCACACTGACCTTTGCAGCGTCGCCCGTCTCTGTGGAGTGTGTAACCTCGGGGGCAGATACAGCGGTGAGAGCCTGGCAGGTTGATACACTGCCACTCACATATTTCCTCCTGGCACTCATTTATATCTGCAGACACAAACAGGAAGCTCAGACTTTTGACACAAATTGTGACGTATGCTGGAGATGGATTTTTTTACCCCTACCTACACACTCCTCCTTCAGAGTTTGTGCCGTATAATTCTCAGGTGGTGTTGTTGGTTGTTTCTTGAATCCTGGGGCACACTCTGCAACACAGCTGTGTCCATCTCCAGCTAAGATAAATCCATGTGTGCAGGAGCATTGGTAGGATCCTGGTGAGTTGTGGCACTGCTCCATACACAGACCGAGCCCCTGATTAACAGCACACTCATCTATATCTGGATTAGATGAGGAAGATCAAGATGAGAGGATAACCAAGCTAAAGTTGACATAGTTTAAAATAGTTTTCTCCTTTATTTTGTCAATTACATAAAATTATTCATAAAATTACAAAAGTTAACAGTGAAATTAAATGTCTAACAAAAACGTTGCCTAATGTTAAACCATAAAACCACATTTTTAGAAATGAAACTATGAAATTAATATGTAAAAGTATAAATACGTTTCGAGTGGAAACTGAAATTATGCAATTGTTCTGTAATTTTTCATAGATTTGTTTGTTTATTGGCACAAATCTTCTAAAATTAAGTTAATTAACAAAATCTCTACAAAAAATATAATTAATGGTTAATGTATGAACTACAGCAACAGGTTTGTGGGCAGTTTGAAGTGTTTGGTTTGAAAAGGAGAATTTGAATGATATGACTTCTTAGTTTTATCCACATATTTTTTCTGGGTAGCTGGATTGCAACTCCACACTCAGAGCCTTAAGGTGGGTACCTGGAGCTGGTATGAACCACCAGATCACTAATATGAACTGATTTTAACTAATGACATCAGAATGACTTGTGGGAAAACTTAATGACTGAGTATTTCATCATCGAAAATGATGACTTTTGAATGGAAGTTGAGTTTTTCAGAGTCAGCCTCTAGTGGCCATCAGGGCTATTACCCCATGCTATCTTGCAACAAAAAGTTTGGACACATGAATTTTGGATGTTTCCACTAGATGAAGGACAAGGTGACACTGCTAAAATGGCTAAAGATAGCATGCAGTGGTTCAAAGTGATATTTAACAAATGTTCCCTAACCTTGGCAGTGGCCGTCTGCAGTGTGAAGGCTGTAGCCAGCAGGACACTGGCAGTGGAAGCTCCCGGGAGTGTTAACACAGCCGAACACACAGCCCGTGACAGCTGCAGGCAGCAGGCACTCATCCACATCTGGAAAGTCATAGAAAAACACTGGTGATTTCTTCTATTGACATAAACAGACTCAAATATTTAAACACACACACAGCCACTCACGCACCTGTGCAGGAGGTCTGGTTGTGAGCTGGCTGATAGCCGTCATCACAGCCACACTTAAAGGAACCAAAGGTGTTGATGCACCGCTGCTGACACTGGTGCTGCCCCTCCACACACTCATCTACATCTGTGTCACACAAACAATGACAACATTACAGACATCAAATTGCATAAGATAAATCTATGCATTGGTTTCTGTCTATGCAGTGGCAGGGTGGACACATATTCAATAAAACACACACACACTTGTCAGTGTGACAAAAACACAGGCTGCACTGAGATGAAAGAGAAGAGCAGAGGATGAAAGGTAGTCGTCTCCCTGGCTGCACTGAATCAAGCTGGAATCTGAAAGCTCATTGATGTGTTTCCATGTTTGCTCTCCTGTTTTGGCCTGTAATGAGAAAACCACAACACAGATGTTTTCCCACTTCTTGTTCCTCAGGCAGGAAACAAGGATGTGCAGAGTGGACTTGTATATCAGCTTTGCCCTGTGGGAAAGCATCACCTCTCCAAGCTGATGTCTTTCTTTCTATACATGACTTTCCTGTGTTAACAGTTCAACATCTGTCCCGAACCATGAGGATGAAATCTGGAAAAAAAAAGTGACATCTTTTGAAATGCAGACCCAAATAAATGCTCATTTTTTACACAAATGTTTTACTACACTGGAGCCCATCAAACCACAATGGCTGGACAGGACAACCTGTTAAAGCACACACTGATAATAACACCATATCAACACCATCACTCTCATAAATGAAAGGTTGTCAGTGAGCAGGCACGTGAAAGTAAAACCCCACCTTCCACAATGCTGTCATAAATTTCACAGCTCCCTCGCTCTTGCCTGTGAGGCCAGGAAACATCAAACACATAATGTGAAGGCATTGGTCATTTTTTTGCACACGTGTGAAGGAAATTTCCTGTTGTGCTGTAACATGCCTCGCTGCACACCGTGTTGTTATTAGGAAAAGCCCCTGAGGCATCCACAGAAGACTCAGGAAGAACGTTGCTGTGAAAGCTTTGGAAACATTAATACGCTCACCCCGACACGTTCTCCTGTCGTCCAGCAGAGTGAATCCAGGTCGGCAGTGGCACTGAGTTCTGGTCTGGGTCTGGTTGGAGGTCTGGTTGTGGGGCTGGGAGTGGGAGCACAGCTGGGAACAGCCTCCGTTGTTAACAGAACATGGTGTCAGCTCTGTATAGCGAAGGAAATCATGTAATTATCTCTGTAACCAATAATAGGATGATTGATAGAAACGCAGACTGAAAATACATGTGACTCATCTTGACCTAAGGAAACCCTCATTGATCAAAGAATTGTTTGATTACGTGTTTTATGCCTTATCTTTGAGTTTAGGATTGTTGGTTAGACATAACGTGACATTTATAGATTTCACCTAGGCCTAGTTGATAATTTTCATAATTCAGCAAATTAATTTATATTGAAAATAATCATTAGCTGAAGGCCTAGACTTAACACAGTGCATGGGACTAGGACAATACCACACTGCCTTTGTTTTAGAAAAGTAATAGAAACAGTTTTTTAGTAAAAAACAAAGAAAAGAAAAGAAAAGAAAAAAAGACAAAAAATAGAAATGGACGAAGCAACCAGGGCTCAAAAATAAGGCCAATGCAGAAGTACAAATAAATACACACTCCCAGTGGCTTCAATAAACTCTGGCAGCAACTGACTTCAATTAAAAAAATCCTAATTTGCAAACATGACATTCTCAGTCGATACAGTTTTCTGATGTCCTGATGTGAAGTAAACTTTTCTTATCAGTGATCTGGTGGTCCATCTCAAGATAATTTCATCATTAAGTAGATTCAAAACGAGGAAGATTTAGGGGCGTGGCTAGTTTGATTGACAGGTCTGGTCTCTAATGAGAACAGTCTCATATCCATTGCGCAGTGTTTTTTTTCAGACAGGCTCCTGTCCTCTGTTCTTGACCAGAATAGAATATTTTGGTCCCTTGGGTAATATTTCCCTGTATTTAGTATTTTTTTTATATTTAAGTTGCTAGCAGACAGAGACAAACATGTAAACAAACAACACAGGTGAAAATATAACCTTCTTTCTTTCCAGAGATAATTAATTAAGAAATCTATGTTATGAATCAACCACCTACCCAGACAAACTGGTGTGACTCCGCTCCAGTTGCCCCCGTGCTGGCAGTAACTGTGAATGTCTCCATGAGCCAACGTATAACCAGGGTAACAGGCATACTGGATGTAATGTCTGTACTCTCTGGGACCTGGATTCTCTACATTACGGAAGTAGAAAGTCCCATGAGCAGGCACAGGGGGGTACGAGCAAACAGGTCGTCTGCTGAGCCTCAGAGACGAGACTGGTGGTTTGGAGGTGGCCTTTGTTGTAAGGTTGTAGGATTTAGTCCAGAGAGATTTGGAGTCAGTAATGGTGGAGGTGTTTAAAGGATGGGCGACCTTAACCTGCTGTGTTTTCATATTTGACTGGGAGGAAGTAGGACTTGAGGAAGTAGAGGCTGCAGGTGATGAAGTGAAGGAAGAACTGGGTGAGGTGGAATAAACAGAAGTAGATGAAGTGTGTGGTGAAATCTCTGCGGGCTCCTCTTTGTCTGCTGTCCAGGACTGAGACAGGGGCAGGAAGCCATTTGGAGCCCGTTCATCTTTGTCTACAGCTGGGACATCTTCAAAGGGAGTGACGTGAGTCTGGGACGTGACAGGTTCTCTGTATCCAAGGACAGGCAGAACAGATTTTGTAGGGGGGAGCAGGGACATTTCCTTGACAGCTGTAGGACTTGAGGATGCTGATTGCTCTGTCCCTGACTCTAAAGACAAGATGGATGAGACAGTAGCAAATAGGTGGGATTTAGAGGCAAACTGTTGTGTGACTTTGTCCACCTCTTCTGCTTCCTTATGTGAAGCATTTGCCTCTGAGCCTTGCCTCCCAGGTCCTTTTTCTGGTCCTTGAGCTTTGTTTGCTTCCCGAGTCTCATGGTGAGTTGTTTGGGCGCCATCCTTCACTTTAAAATTGAGAAGCTGTTTCTGTAGGTAGGCTTTGGGGTCAGTCATGTTATTTCCCTCACTTTTAAACCTTTGGGACTGTATATGTGACAACAAGTCAAACTTGAGGTCCGCTTCTTTGGAGGCAGTGCTAGTGATGGAGTGCAAATGTTGCCGGTCCTTCAGATCTGCAGAGGCCTGGAGGTTCTGGGTTCTGAGGTTCCTTGAAATCATGCTCATCATGTCGGACTCTGATGAGAAGAAACGAGGAAAAAATGAAAGGCTGAAGGAGTGTACATCAGGTCACAAACATAACTAGTTAAATTATTCAGTGTAGCGCAACACCATAGACTGTTTATAGAAATGGATGAAGCAAGTGTGACCTGTTGGTTTGTGGACTTGTATTGTGAAGCCAGGAGTTTGGTATTTGAATAACGTCATGTTGTGCGTTTTGAGCTAGAGGTGACCATATTTGGATATGAAGGGAGGAGTGAGGAGGCGGGTCTGACTCTTGAACTCGAGAACACTGTCCAATAAGATTTGACTTGCTCACATTGGAAACCGGACCTATTGATCAGACTAACCACAACCCTAAATACCCCTCTGTTTGAAATTCAGTTTCTATTTAACAATGGCTTTTTCCCCCTGGATGGACCAACAGGTGACTGATAAGAAGAATTAACTTTAGTTAATGACATGAGAATGACTTGTGGAAAAAGTAGATTGACTGAGACTTTCACGATTGCAGTTGCAGTTAGATGGAGGAAATGTATCTAACCTGGTTCTGTGCAAAGGTCTGGTTAAACCTTAAGGTTTATGTTGGCAGGAAACCAGTGGACACTCCACAACGGCATGTCAACCAACCAAGAAACAGTGCAGCACAATAATCAACCTAATATCATCAGTCATCTTTTACTTGTCACAGTTTTTAGTGGGCATATTTAGTTATTTTTGGACAGACCTTTCCAGGTTGCACACTAAGTCACTGTACAGATGTGACAGTGGTATCAATCATCTCATGTGGCTCTGTGCAAGAAACCTAGAAAGTGCGTCTTCTGAAACTATTCTTTAATAATTTTTTTTTTTTTTTTTCCACTCACCTTCACATACAGGCTTTGTGCTATTCCACCTGTGGCCCTTACAGTATAACACCGAGCTTCCACGTAACCGAAAGCCACTGTTACAGCTGAACACTGCCAAGGATCCATCCTCATTCACATTGCTGGTCCCGTGGGTAGGAGGCCCCAGGTTGGAGCACCCAGAACCTGGAAGAGGGGACGATGAAGACAAATGACATCTCTAAAATTTTCCATTCACTCTTTCTATTTCAGGATTTCAGTTTCTGTTATGAGGTGCATGACAAAAACACATTTGAATACATGTAATGTCAAAAACAGACAGAAAATCCTGAAATGCTTGCTGACAAAAAAAAAAAAGTTTCCTGACCGACACAGACTGGGGGGTCTCGGGACCAGTGTCCAGACACACAGCTGTTGGTTTTGTATCCATGAAGCCTGTAGCCGGGATGACAGCGGAAGATCACCAGCAGTCCACCGTAACGGAAGAAGGTCTGCCCATTGTCCAGGTGTTTAAACCCGCTGCATGCTCCAGCTTCACACACTGCAGACAGTTTCATAATGAGTGCTCCTGTGAACAACTCACAGCTGGATATTTAAGTTAAAGAAATACCTGGAGCCGCGATGCACATCAGGATGACCAGTGCTGCCAGGAGTCCCATCTGAGCTCCCATATGAATGTGTGTTCAGGATGATACTGATCACCAGAGAGGATTTGGAGTGGAAGGGATGGGAGGCGGAGATGAGTACTCGGAGAAAGTGGGAAGATTATGAAAAACTGAGGGGAGGGGAGATGTTGAGCTTTCTACAGGACATGGCTATGAGAGAGAGGAAGGGAGGAGGAGGAGATGACGATGCTTATTCTAAACACTCCTACAGATGAAGACAGAAGTATCAGGGGGATGCTCTCTTTACCTGCTTTACTGTAAATACTGTGATATCATACATTCCTCGGTGGTCTCCACTCCTCTCACCCTGCCCTTCGTTGCCTCTTAGAAATGTGAGCTGCACATGTTGATAGCTTCAGTAAAACCTGAACCCGTTATTTACTCAGGCTGACAGGATGCCTGGACCTGTTTAAGTGCTCTCA
Source organism: Pseudochromis fuscus (assembly GCA_900323345.1). Taxonomy (NCBI): domain Eukaryota; kingdom Metazoa; phylum Chordata; class Actinopteri; family Pseudochromidae; genus Pseudochromis; species Pseudochromis fuscus. Next base: position 27,482 of record OOFC01025968.1, on the reverse strand, counting down.
CCATTGGTAATTACAGTGGGCAGGATGCCAGAGTGAAGCAGCAGATGAGCACATCCACACACACACACTCAAAAACGGACACTAAAAATAGACACAAAATCCATGAAACAGTTTTTTTAAAAAATGATTTTATTCCTTTTTTGGTGTACAGTCAAACACACGCCTGCTGTAACTTTAGCAGCAGTGTGTTTTTTAATTTCTCCAAGGTGGTGCATCAGTGCTTGAAATACTTTATTCAACCAGCTTATAGGTGCATCTGGACTATCAGTTGTTATCCAAACAGCCTTTTATTCAATCTTTACAAATGTGTAATGTTTAGTGTAAATTAAACTAAATGTTTATTAAAGAGTGGTGTGCACACAAAATACGCTGGGTTGTTTTTACCAAGAGCAGTATTGGACTGACTACATGCTGCGTTAATTAAATCCACAAAGAGGGGCTGTTTTTTCTCTCAAAATTTCCACCATTTTATTGTTTATTCTGTTGTTTTTAACCATTGTTTTGTTGTTTTCCCTCATGGTTTTGTTGTTATTTTTACCAAATAACTCCCAGCATTTTAATGTTTTTACACCCATCTTACTGGGTTATAGTAAAACCCAGCCTGTAGTTACTGACCCAGCTTTGTGTATAATTCTTGAGGGTGTGACTTTGCACTGGACTACACAACATAGCATTAACAGATGATGTATTTACGTTTCCTTTTTATCCTCATACAAGAAGGCAACAGGATATTAGAAATATCAATGAATGTGATGCAGTCCAGTACAACACACCTGATAATTATGATCTACATATAATTCAAATAATATCTCTACAATAAAACAAAAAAAAGAACATTATGATCATCATGATAGTAGATTTAATATCAGAGAAGTGCTTTTGGATTAATAAATTAAGTTAATCAAGTGAATACAACTTGCAGGAACAGGAAAGTTTACTTCTGTTTCTGTGAGAAACAACATCTGCACTAAACCCAAACTGTACCTAAAGTACATGAAGCCGTACGACCTGCTTCAGATTACTATCACTGACCTTTTCCAGCACTTTTTCTTTTGGCTGATTGTGTGGTTTTATCCTGTGCACCTCTATAACCAGGGCATCTATCTTCTGCTAACAAAGTCCTTCTATATGCTACCAAATTTCATTGTAATAGATGTTCTGCAATGAGAGAAACCCCAGCTGTTTAAGCTTTATGAATACATATGAACAGTGATCCATTCAGTAGCTGTAGAGGAACCAGCCCTACTGATGATCATTCCCATCCTTGGAGCCTCCAGTGTGTTTAAAACACATCAACAAAATGCACCAATAACTGTCTGGTGCATCACCAAAATACCTTAAAATCTTAAAGCTGTAAAGTGTTAAAAGGTGGATTTTGTATACTTTATTACTATGGTCCTTCCTTTGTTATTACACATCTTAGTACTCAGCTCGTTCCTTTTATGAATACTTCTCTTTATCCATCTTTTCACTGAGCTGATGGTCCTTGTTGTCTAGTTTGTGAACGACTCTAAAGGCCTCCAGGAACTCGGTGAAGTCTATACTGCCATCCTTGTTGAAGTCAATACTCCGGGCTAAGTCATCGATAGCTCTGTCATCAATGGCAACTCCCAGGTGAGCGCTGAAAAGGCGCCAGGTGTGACGAAATTCCTCGATGGAGATCAGACCTTCACATGACAACAAAAACAATCCCCCGCAAGCTGAATTCAGAGAAAACCGGTTTGATTTATTTCGACACTACTTGCAACAGGTTTAATATGTTTACTTACCTGAATGATCTTTGTCTATGATGTTGAATATGATCTCAATGTCCGTCCTGTATCTGAACAGAGTTTCAGCTAAGTTTGGAGTGACCTAAATGGAGGAAAGAAAAGTAAAGTAAAGTAAAGCAAAGTATTAGACTAGTAATAACCACTAGCTGAGCTTTATTTCAGCAGTGGTAGAATAAGTACCAGGAGTAACAATACCTCCAGGGTAGAATTCTTACTTACAAGTAAAAGGTACTATATTAAAAAATAAGTATTGTAGTAAAATAAACCAAATAATTGTGTTTAAGATATTTTTAAGAAGAGGATGATTTAGGGGCAGGGTTAGTTTGATCGGCGGATCTGGTCTCCAATGACACCTTCGCTGATAGACCTGATCCACCCAGAAAAACTATATATATCTGTATATAACCATTGCGAAGTCGAGTCTCATCCACATTGGATAAAGTCCTTGGGTTCAAGGGTCAGACACACCTCCTCACTCCTCTCTTCATACCCAAATATGGTCATTTGTGGCTCCAAAAAACCCCAACATGGTGACACTCAAATGCCAAACTCCTGGCTTCAAAACATGAGTCCACAAACCAACAGCTGATGTCATGTTAGCTTTGTCCATTCAGTGTAAAGTTTGTGGTACATATCTATATGATTTTATTTTCTCTTTTTAATAACTGTTAGCATTTATTAGTAGCTTTCTTGTGTGATCAATATAATTGAGTTTTTCCTTTTAACTTAATTCCCCCTCTGATGAGCTGACTTGTTTTACTCGATCCAAAAATTTTAATATCACTGCTGACGCCATGTTTACTGGAATATGACAAATAAACCTAACGTGAAACTTGAAGTTCAAGCTATTTTCTTTTTGTTCAGGCAGCTACAGCAATCACATGAATATAACAAAGTTAAAAAGTTTCTCCTCTTTCTTCCTTTACATACAGTATATGAGTAAAAATACTTTGTTTCTCTCTAACCCAGGGGTGTCAAACTCGTGCCATGGAGACCGAGACACTGCAGGTTTTCTTTCCAGCTGGTCACCAAAGCAGGTGATTTTAATCATGAACACCTCCTTCATTTTGAGGGAAGTAGCTCATCAGTGAGATCAGCTGCTGGAGCGATGCTTGGAAAGAAAACCTGCAGGGTCTCGGCCTCCATGGTACGAGTTTGACACCCCTGCTCTAACCCTTTCAATTCTGACCTGTGGCAGAGGGATTCCTGGTCCCATATCCTCAAAGCAGGACTGATACTCCACGCTACCATCTGCTGCCAGACGGGCTAAATGTGGACGAAGTGTCCTCCAGGGCAGGTCCAGTCTCAGCACAGACTCCAGCACCTGAGCCCATTCACTGACTGACACGCGACCTGAAAACAGGATTTGTTTACATATAACAAAATACAATATGTCAACACGGGTATATGTACAGTATGTTTGTAAGTAAAACACACAGTGAGAAGAGAGCACCTGTGTAATAGTGGTCAAACTGATGGAAGCCTGTCATCAGCTCAGAGCGATGGGCGAACAGCTTCTCCTTTAAAGCCCTGAGAGCCGAGCCTTCAGCAGCTCGTACTCTGCACACAAGGAAAACACAAACTATTAACTAGGACTATTCTATAAATTATATATATAATTATATATTATATATATTTACTATTTGTGACGTAAGGCGAGTACAACCAATAGGAATCATAACCTAGACAAACAAGCTCCTGGATAGTATAGTATACTGTAAGAAAAAGGCCAGAATATGTCATAAAAATGCCATACAGAGATGTCATACAAAAAAATACGATAGTATAATATCCCACACAAAAATGTGACACTTTATTGTATGTCATAATAAAATACTATAATAGAAATGTGATATAAAAACAGCATAGTCTACTATCTCATAATAAAAATTAATAGTATAATAAAAACGTGACACTGTATAATTTATTTATTTTCCAGGACAACTTTATTTTTTGTTTTACTTTTTTTTTTAACATTTTAACTTATTAACTAAATGAATCACAATTATTTATCATGTCTATTGATCAATTATACATTTAGCTTTTAAATTATTTTCATTTTAAATTCTTACATCCTTCCTGTTGAAGACTCCTTCCACTCACTTTCCGCTCGATTTACAACAAATTTTAAGATTTTACTGATCACTTTTAAAGTTTGTCTGGGTCTTGTCTGTTTCCTCTCTTAAAACACATTTTTCCAGACTTGCTTTTTTGTGATTCATTCACTTTTCCTCTTCTTTTCTCCTCTTATTGTTACATATCTTATTTTACCTGCTTTCATCTCCTCTGATGTGATGTCATCCTATCTTTTTTTATTGTTAACTTCAGTCGCTCAGTTTGATTTTTTTTTGCCTCGGCAGTTCTACCTGTTTTATTTCATTATTTAT
>OOFC01025968.1:0-18999 GCA_900323345.1 Pseudochromis fuscus | reverse complement strand
AAAACATATATATAATAAAATATATAACCTAAACCTGTGAATATCAATAGATACTCTGAACACAGCAGATGTCTTATTTCGGGCGGCTGTGGCTCAGGTGGTAGAGCGGGTCACCTGAAAATCATAAGGTCTTAGGATCGATCCCTAGCTCCTCCTGTCGACATGTCAAAGTGGACCCTGCGTATTGATCTGTAACATCATCTGCAATAGTCTACAACCAGACACACTGGAGGAAAATAATATTAATAGAACATATAATTTATGTTATGGCTGTGGCTCAGGTGGGAGAGCGGGTCATCTCTGAATCGTAAGGTTGTGGGTTGGATCCCCGGCTCCTCCTGTCTACATGTCGACGTGTCTTTGGGCAAGACACTGAACCCTAAGTTGCTCCCAATGGTGGCTAGCGCCTTGCATGGCAGCTCGGTACCCATTGGTGTGTGAGTGTGTGTGTGAATGGGTGAATGAGTTGCCTTGTAAAGCTCTTTGGGACGTAAAAAGGTCAAAAAAGCGCTATGTAAATGTACTCTATTTACCATATCTCCTCACAGTACACCCTGAAAAATGCTGGGTGGTTTTTAACCAACACTAGGTCAATACTTGACTAACTACTACTAACTATTACATTTAACCCAGTAAGATGGGGGTAAAAAAGACAAAATGGTGGGAAATATTGGGTAATGACAATTGAATATTGACTAAAACAACAGAAAATTGAGTAAAAACAACAAAATGTTGCGTAAAAACCTATCTTGCTGTGCTAAATTAAAGCCAGCATGTAGTTAGTCCAATATTGACAGTTCTGTGTAAAAACAAACCCAGCTTTTCTTAGCGTGTATATGGTGATTACCAAACTCAAGTAATTAACCAACGCTAAAAGCAAGACTTAACATCCCCACACTGGTTTACCCTCCCATAATAATCATCTTTAGATATTATAAAGTTTGGATCTGTCATGGACTCTTTTCAGGCCTGATGAAGACATACAAAGGGTTGAAACTTTAAATAAGAGCTCCAGTTTTGCGGGAGTTTGACTGCCTGTGGAATAAAGAAAGATGTTCAAATTGAAGAAAGGGAACTAAAACATATTTGTAATTTCTGATCATGAACAGCTTAACACAGCATCACATACTGCTCTGTGTGCCGTATTAAAAGACCACTCCAGTATGCTAATACAAACTGATGGCTGATAATTTATGCAAACAAACAAGGCAGGAACAGGCATCTACCCAGGGGCCCCCATTTCTCTTTTCTCAGCCTATTGTATGGTGCTCCCTTTAGTGTCTGATAAATGCTCTTTATTCAGTTCTACACACAGAGAAACAGAGATGCTGCATCTGATAACAGAGTCTGGCCTCTCTTTGTGTCACTTATATTGACTCAATGTAAAACCCATGAAGAGGCTGTTGAGTGTATGATAACGGACTGACCTGAGGATTAGTTTGTCACTGAAGCATTATGCTGTTTTAGCTGGATGAGTGGGTCAATACACACTTAAACCACACCTGTTTCAGTGCAACACACCAACACGTTGGCCTCCATGTTCACAGTAGTTGCTAAGCAACAGGGTATACGCAATAGGTTTTCTAATCCAGACAAAAAGAAGCAGTGGTGTTACGAGCACAAATTGTTTTAATCTGAGTTAAAAATATACCTACATCATTTCTTGTTTTAGCATATGTTTAAAAGAACAACCGTTTGACACCAACTGATGATTCATAAACACTATAGTTTTATATTTATCTTAAAATAAGGTATATTCACATAGTTTCCCAGTATTGAATAAACCTAAAAAAATTATGCTTAATGCAAAAAATGGATGACTAAAAAAGGAAAAACCCTCACAGCTTTCACTACAGCTGAAACACCACAGCTGTGTCTCAGCTGTTGTGAGACAGAGTGATGCTATTAAGAGGGAATGCTTTACATGCACAGTACAAAAATTATCTAAATAAAAGTAGAATCAATTTGTATTGCCTCCATTCACATGGGTATGGGAGGACTATTATAAACCACAGGTTTACTCTAAAATAAAACTAAAATTACCTCAACATTTCCAAAAACATAATCTGAGTTTTCAATATTCACTAAACTAAACGATCACAAAATACTTGGGCTCCTAACCTGGACCATTTCCATTCAGCTGAGTGAAGTTGTCCAGCATGAAACTGAAGAAACTTGAAAGCTGAGGAAATGAAGAAGAAATAAACATGTATAAGCTTCATGATGCTACATGAGGATTTGACGCAGTAGGAAACGACTGCACTGAGAGACACCTGTAGCTGGTCCTGTTCCCCGGCGTATTCAATGGACTGGAAGATGTTCCAGGTGTATCTGCGTCTCATCTCAAGACGAGCCATGTAGCGCCGGTACCACCGCTGGATCAGAACAGCTGCCTTCATAGCTACAGCAAATCACAGACACAGAGGTGGATGTATATCATGTTTAAGACTACTCAGCTCTTACTAATCAGTAGTTTTCAGGCAGGTTTCTTTGCATACATGCTGTAGCCTTTGTGAACATGTGAAATGTAATGATGCACACACACACACACACACACACACACAGATCAGACAGCGGTGGAGGGTCTTACTCAGAGCCGGGCCGGGAGTCTTAACTGCTTCATCTGTGAGAAAAAATACTACAATTCAGCATAAGAAACTGGTAATTAAAAGAAAAAAAAAATCTGCAAGGATACACATACACAATCGCACGCACACAGTAGAAGAGATAACAAGACACAGGGGAGGTCATATGCAACAGTGGGACTGGAAAAACTAAGCAAATTAAACAAGCTTTTGGGAGTAACGACACTCATTAAAGAGAGGAGAGACGGCGGTCTGCAGAGAACAGAAAGCACCATCTGTCAAACATCTGTGTGAGTGCGTGCAACAAGTCGGAGGAAAATGTTCTGCTGCAAAAATTAATTACCAACATGCTACACTGTGTCAGAAAGATATGATATTTTTTTTCTATTATAGAACTGCCATGAGTGTTGTTCATTATACACAAGGAGACATTTGTGGTAATGGTACAAAACAATTCAAAGGGGAGATCAACAACATAAAAACAGAACAAGAATAATAAATAATAAGGGAAGAAAGTTATGAAGAATAGTAGAAATAGATGTTTCCAAATAAGCCAAATCTGAATGCACTCTTTTAGTTTTTAATAAACAAAAACAAATGATTACCATGAATTGAACAAGTCATTTCTTAATTAGTCAATTATAGATAGATAGATAGATAGATAGATAGAGAGATAGAGAGATAGAGAGATAGATGTACTTAAGGGAAAGCCAACAAAAAAAGATCTATAAACAGAGTAATATAATATCCACTCTACAGAATGTACACTATTATAATAAAGTATACAAACAAAAATGAACCTAAAGAATTACAATAGTAATAAAATTGTAAAATTTAAAAATGAAAAGATATTCAAATGTATCCATAGGATACATGCCACACTATACACACACAGACTGTAAACAGTATAGATACATCAAAGAAAAACCCAAAACAATTATCAAACTTCACCACAACCTACACTGCAATTAGTATCCAACACCTATGATTGTTTATTGGTTCTCAGGTGTACCAACATGTCCGCTGATTTGATGACACTGGGTTTTTCCACATATGTTCTCTGGGGCAACAGGTCATAATGATAAAACTTTCCAGTCCAAGAAACACTGGAGATTGGATCCTTTACCTGGTTCCAGTCTGGTCCCTTGAATTTCCGTGGCAACAGAGGTGCCACATCCCATGATGGCCAACAGGGAGGTGCAGGGGTCACATCAGTCTGATCTTCCCAAGGTGGTAGCAATGGGTCACATCTGGCTGGTGGCATGAGACAACTGCGAGGGGAGCTGGACAGAAAGACCACCACAGAGACCACAGTGTGAAAGGAATATCCCAGTTCTCCAAATCCTGGAAACACTTCAGTGTCTGAGCAACAACATCTCACCTCTCACCACCCTCCTGTTAAAAACTGTCCAGCCGGTTACAATGGCTGTTGTCTGGTGAGTGCACACCATCAGTGTCAGCTGCAGAGCACTGATTAATATGAACATGCTTGTAACCAAACTCTTTACATTCAAGTCTCATCAATTATTCAGTTGCCCTCAGCTTATTATTGAAATTGTCCATAAGAATATGAGCTTCAATTTACAAATCATGTGACAATAACGATGCACGATGCTAATTAGTCTCGTGTTTCCAATCAGGGAAAAGCTCAAAACAGTTCAAACTACAACGAAACTGTTGGTTATTTCTGCATCATCTTTTCGTTTAGCATTATATCCTAACGACATGCTCACCCGGTGCGTGTGAATCCTCAGGTTCAGTGGAGCCTACCTGCGGCTTCCGTCCGCGCGATCAGGAAATCATGAATGGGACACAGTTCATTTGATACACACGGAGAAAAAACTTGCATCGGAACTGCAGGCAAAGGTTTGTGTCCTTTCAATGATTTCTAGGTGAGAATAGGATGTAAAAAGGTAATAAAACATTGGAGTTTATACAGAGAAGCTGCTGCTGCTGGAGGAGGAGGAGGAGGAGTGCGCAGAGCTCAGTGAAGAGGCGGAGGCAGCATCAGGTGGATCAAAAGCCCAACGCAGAGTGGAGGGGGCCGCTGTTCCTTCTGTTGGTCTGCCTGAAATGTGTATGCTATTTACCCACGTAGCTGGCCCACGACCCAGTTCATTCCTCCAGATCATAAAACCTCCTGCTATTTCACAGGTGAGATGTTTGTATCTTCTTTGCAGCAAATATTTGAATATGGTGACTTTGTTTTTCATGAACAGGATAGCTTTTAGTTTGGCTCTTGATTTTTTAATTTTTTTTTAAATTTTTTTATGAAGGTTCTTGTCGTAAATGATCTATTCTGACATAACACACAGGGCAGTTATAAGAGGCTTAGTTTCGACCATACACTACACAGAAATGGTTTAAGCCAGGCTCTCAAATGAAGCCACTAGGGCAGTGCAAAAAAAAAAAAAAAACAATACTTCCAACGGCCACTAGATGCTGGCTCCAATCAACAATTCAAAACTCATTTTCAATCATAGAAAACTCAGCCAATACATTCTTTCCACAAGTAATTCTGATGTCATTAGCTAAAGTCAACTCTTCTCAATGACCTACTGGTTCATCGGGAAAAAAAAAAAATATTATATAGGCCTATACAGACATGCATATAAAAGTCAGTGTCAGCAGGTTCATCCATTCTATATACAGTGTCTTTGTTTAATACAGACACCCAAATCTGCTTTTCATAACTTTAAATCCACATTTGTTGGCAGAGTCATAAAGTAGCCTCATGATAAAGCAAACAGTTGTTACATTCAGCATTGAAGCAGCAATGTGGGGCCCTGTGACAGACTGGTGACCTGGTCAGGGTTTCCACCAACCCATGACCCAAGTGGATAAGCTGGTATAGAAGATTTATGGGTGAAAGCAAAATGCCTTGCGACTCACTTTAAAAAAAAAAGAGAAAACAAAGTTCTAGTTTTTAAATGTGACAACCAGTTGAGTGGATCCAATTTTACTGAATTTAACCGACAAGTAGGATTGCCAATTGTCCCTTATTTATAAATAAAGTTGTGCATCCTGTATTGACCTGAAAAGGGACGCACTTTGTCCCATATTTAAAAAAAAAAAAAAAAAGCTTCACACAAACTTATTCCACCACACCAGGAGGGCTAAAGGCAATCGGGTTGGCCCGCCGTGCCATCTAGGTGTCCTGTTTTTCCAGGGAGTGTGCAACCCTACCTACAAGTGACAGCTCACCTTCTGTTTTGTTCTCACCTGCAGGGTCTCAGCCCTCCATGGCACAAGTTTGACACCCCTGATCTAAAACATGCAGGATAGTAGCTCTGTAGGACCAGGGTTGCAGAGCCCTGGTTTAGTCTAAAAGACTGAATAGAGTCACATCCTCCTGAAGGATGCTGCTAAAATGAGTAAAGCAAACATTTTTTCTGAGCACCAAATCTCAGAAATACAGATGAAGCCGCAGTAATTCGCTACCAAAAGCTCCCTGCACCCTCTTAATCTGACATTTTAACTTAATACCAAGAGTGAGCACATCCTGACTTCACATCTTGCATTAAAAAAAAAATAAATAAAGGCAAAAAGGCAACAAATTAAAATAAACTCTTTAATAATAACATTAAAAATTGGTTTAGCTCAAGTCCAACTGCTCATGCAGCAGCTCTGGTGTAAATCCTCCGTTGTACGAGTGTGACAGCAGCATTGATCTCCTGCAGAGTGATGACTCTCAGTCGGTTGGTTTTTGACAGCCGAGACGCCTCCAAGCTCACCAGTCTGAGCACGATGGGTTTGGGAAACTTGAGCCGACTGGTCAGGAAGTCTGGACTCATCATCCCTGCCCGACTGACCTGCAGAAGAAAATAAATCACAAGAAGCAGCCACTAAACAACAGTTACCAATCAGAGACCTTGCAGAGTGACCAGCACAGGCTTGATAAACAGGACTCTTCTGAGCTAAACGAATCAAACAAAAATCATGCAACATGTTAGTGCAGTGGCTGTTCTGACCTCTTTATGAGCTCTGTAGATGTGAGTAGAGTAACCCCGGCTCCTTTTCTTTGTTTGAGGAGGAATCCTGCTCGTTGCCTGAACAGGAGCCTTCATCTTGCTGGAAACACAAACTGATGAAACCTGCAGCAGGCCACCAGTGATGAGAGCAGGACCCTGAGGAGTGTGTGAGGAGTGAAAAGGATTTTCTAATGAACACAAATTGAAAACAGCTCTGGTTAATTAGACTTAATCACTTTCACTCACCTGGTTTTAAAAGCCTCTGTGTAAGTTCAGTTGTCTTTCCCCCTGAATATCTGCAGCACAGAGAAAAGCCAGGACAAAAACATGAACATCCAATATTTAGTTTCAAGTACATCCCTTTAATCCACATTTTAGTTTTTAAATAAGTACACAATGTCTGTTTGGTTTTTAATACTTTTTTATATAGTAATTTTTTTTAAGAACATTTGTATTAATATGAGAATGTAACTTTCTACAGGACTGGAAATCTGTTCAGTTTTTTCAAACTAATAATTCTAGGTTTTCATTAAAGCAGAACTGAGCAAATATTGAAATAACTAAGTTTTGGGTTTGTTTTTAACTCAGCACGATGGGCATATAAACAACACAGTGCTGGGTAAAAACAATAAAATCTTGCGTAAAAACATCATTTTTGATTAAAAAAAAACAAAATAGTTGGTAAAAACAATAAAATTTGGGTTAAAAACAACAAAATACTCTAAAAACAGCCTATGTACTGGGTTAAATTAGTCCAGTATTTACCAGGTAATACATTTTTAGTGTATTTATTCTTGTAGTACTTTTTATGTTTGCTTACATCATATTTTGGGAGGGTACAAAAGGTTAAGTTGTGTGTTTAGACATCTATAGTGTTTCCTTTCATCCTTTACTTGTCAGGAGAGACATTATATACATCACATGTTGAGAAGATTTTCAGCTGGGTCCGTTTGTAGACTTTATATAAAATACAGAAGGAGAGTTGAGATGCAAGCAGATTTTTTTCCTTTGCTGTTGCCATTGTTGTTGTTGGTGTTGCTGTATCTCCTGTTGTCTCCCATCCTACCCCTCAACTCCCTTCAGCCTTTCATGAAACCAGTGCTGTCCAGTAGCCTGCCAGTTAAAGGATGCAACAGGAAGTGTATTTGAGACTCTTCCCTTAGTAGAAAAAAAATGCAAGCAGATTTTATAATTTGATTGTTTGAGGGTGTCTAATCTCCATATAACAATAGCATTGAAGGTGGTAGCATTGTATTACAGTATATATTTAGATATTTAAATACCTGATTGAGATATTTATTGTTGAAAAATATACTTGTAATTGGCCATTTTTGTCAGAAATATGTGATCAGCTGAAATTTCCTGATATATTTATCAGCTGGACAGATTATTTCATTGATGATATATTAGAATTAAAATGGAAATTGATAGAGAAGAACCATACATTCATCCAAAAGCTGACATTCTCTCCAATCACATGGCTCACAAGGCCCAGCAGAGGCTATCACCACCCTGCAGAGCCTTCGCCGTCTCACACACAGACACACACACATGCACACAAATGCACACACTCACAACCCAAATCTGTCACTTGACCACGCTGACTTTTGTTTTTCCTGCAGGGTTTGTGATGTGACCTGTGGCCGCGCAGTAATTTCCAGGATTTGTGTTGGTGGTTGATGGTGTTGATGGTGTGTGTGGTGGGTGAACAGCTGTAGGAGGGGCTTTGACAGATAAGGATGGTATTAGGTAAGGCCATTAGTGTCCTGTGGATTATTGTAATCCAGCCTCTCTATCACTGCTGGCTCAGTTGCTCAGTCTACAGTCGGTCTCGTCTGGTTTGGAGCGGGTTGGAAGATGGCTCTCAACGTGCAGCGTTTCCTGCTGGCCCTGCTTCTTCTGGGGAGTAACGGTACGATTTCAGGCTTCACAGTCTGATCTTTAGGCTTCTGAATGAATGAGTCTTTAAGTTCTGAATGTACAGTTTGTGTTTGCAGATATTTCACAACCTTTGGATTTATACAGAGGAATTCAGAAATCTTTATTTCAGATTGGACGATGTGTTTAAGACCCTGCTGTGTGTGTTTAAGAAACTCTGATCTTAAATGTCGAAATAGCTGAATTTTTACCATTTTTTAATTGGCTCCTTTTAGTAATTTTGTGTTGAGTTGACATACAACTTGATTCTGTGTGTTTATTTACCTTTTCTCAATGTGATTAAACTGACAGATTGATGCACAGATTTTGGGTGACCACTGTGTCCTAACAGTCTTTTTTTTTTTCTCCTCCCCGACTGGGCTCGGCTGTTTTTTTTTTGCTGTTGTTGCTGTCCATCTGGCTGAACAGTGTTCATCAGCATTCATGCTCAGGAGGTATGAAGAAACAGCAACATTTCAGATATAATTTAACTCTTAGTGTTAAAAAGCAGAAAATTAGTGACAGTTAGAAAAACAGTTTTCACTAGAAACATTTCAGATTTCAGTTCAGCGATGTGTCTTCACTTGACATTGGTCAATGTCAAATGATTTTTTCTGAAAAAACTTCTGCTTTAATGTTTTATGAGGCATTTCAATCCTGTTCCTGCATCACTGTCTTTTCAGCCATCCATGAAATAAGTCTTTTCCCATTTTTTACAAACCAGTAAAAAAAATATTTATCATTTTAGTATTTCTGATTGTGCCAGTTTGGATTGCATCTCATAAATGTTGTCTGTGTGTGTTTTTATATGAGGCTGGTGTGTCTGAGGCGTGGACCAGCAGGTCTTGCAAATGTGACTGTGAAGGAGGAGAAACCCCGACGGAGTTCACCTCCATTGCATCTGGCTCTTCCATGGTGCGAGGAGTGGACTGCATGCCAGGTAAGAGAAATACAAATACAGATGTGATTCGGGAAAAAAAGTCAAAAGACAAAAAATTGAATATCACAAACACAAAAAGATTGACCTTCCATTGAGTTTAAATCTCCACTTGATATTTTCTTGATTTTCTTGATGGATTTTTGCAAGAAATATTTCAGACAATAATAAACACGCTGGGATCAAGCTTAATTTTAATGAAGCTAATGTTTGACCAGTTAATTTAATTAAATTACACCATTAAACTTGTAAATTTAGCTGAGAGAACTGACAAGTACAGTAGGTCTGCAACTTACAATTACTTTTTAATAATAATAATTTGCTAAATATCTTCTCAATTATTTGAGAATCCAGAGAAAATGTATTTAAGTCTCATATTTCAGAGACTGAACCTGATATAACGAATACTGGAAGGTGAAATCATCGTTTAAGGTCTAAAACACAGAAGAATGGAGAATTTTATTGTGTGTGAGTTTTTGTGTGTATTGTGGAAATCTCTGTATATTCACATACATGCATGGATGCATTAGACTCCAGATTTGACGCCACAGGGTGGACATGCTTCACTGGACATCATCAGAGAAGGTGATGCAGATGGAGCCATGAAAAGAAACAGAAATTACCTCTGCTGCACGATTTTCTAGAGAAAGGAGAAGTATTCTGCGTCTAATCATGAGAAGATACCGTTGCATAGTCTGCATATGGATTCAGATATGAACCCAAATGCTTCTTTTTAGACCTTCTGCAAAGGACAAACACACAAACCAATAAACACGTCAGATGGCGGCACCAAAAATCAGAATCCAATCACGTCAGGCCTGTAGAGGAGAAGAAGCAGAATTGATGGACGAGTGAATCAGTGTATGTCAACTGATCCACAAATCACATGGCAACCAGTGATGGAGGCGAGGAAGAAGTTCTGCAGATAGTCATTATCTCCGAACATGATCCAGAGATTACAGGGCTCGTAATAGACTGTGCCAATCGTACAATCACAGAAACCAGTAATTACCACTACATGTACCCGGTGATGATAAATGATGAGTGATGAAGACTTTCCTGCGCTGCATCAGAGTTCATACTGTCTCGGTTCACTGTGTGTCTCCTCTTGGTTTGTCTTTGTTAATTCAGTCATCTGAATGTGTTTTGTTTTAGTCAGGAAATGCATTAGGGAGGACTACAGAGGCATTCGCATTACTGTTATGTAAACACTTATCTCCTGACTCACACAGGCGCTTCTGCTGTATGCGTTGTAATTCTGGGATTAGACAGAATGTCACTCGGTGCCAGATAAGCTTAAGCCAGTAGTAAACAAAAGCACAGCAGGCTAGTTTTACTACAATTTCTGTTGTATATGTCTACAACTGATGTGTTTCTCACTCATGCACATCTGTCTTGGTCATTCATATATTTATAGAATAAATTTACTAAGTCCCTAAAGGAGGAGCTTCATGTCTCATGAGTCTTTAGTGGAAGTGAGAGGGAAGCTCAAAACATGAGAGCAACATGGAGCTAAAGCTGTGGAGAGCAGAACATGGCCATCTGTCTGCCTGCCGCCCTAATGGACATCACTGATCTCTCACTGTGGAGAATTAAACTGGAGGCTTTTAGGATGGGATATGGGTCACACTGGGCTGTCTGACGGCAGGAGCCTTCAGAGCGGGAGGGTGTGAGGATGGATGTCGGCAGGGGTGAGGAAAGAGAGGAAGGGATAGAGAAATGGAGAATTAAGAATCAGAGAGGCTTAGTGATGATCATTTGCTGGTCATATTTCAGTGGTTTACTGCTGAGCTGCACTGCAAGCAGACATGTTTGTGTTGTCCTCTATCAGGGCGGTGACCTTAAAATCTGTGTAGCTGGGAGGTCTTTAAGTGGAAAACAGTAATAAGAACAAAAGAGATTTAAATATTAAATTCAAATTACAACTTCTATTATTACTTTGTCTCTGATCCCCTTTGCAGAGTGTCCCTACCACAAGCCTCTCGGCTTTGAGGCCGGATCTGTGAATCCAGACCAGATCACCTGCTCCAACCAGGACCAGTACTCAGGCTGGTTCTCCTCGTGGGTCCCCAGCAAGGCTCGGCTCAACAGCCAGGGCTTTGGGTAGGTCAACACGTAAACTTTTCTTTACATTCACAGAAAATGTAAATACAATATCTCCAGGGTTATTTATCAACATGCATTTTTAATTTCTGATAGTGGACGTAATGTGTTTTCAATTTAACTCGCTCGTGCTTGCTTTTTACATGGTTGACTGCTCAGTCAGGAGAAGACTGAAACAAACACACAGAAAAAAACATGCCTGGGTTCGTACCATCTGTGAGCAGCAGTGTTACAGTAAACACACTCACTATAAGGTGCATTTAAGGTGCCAATATGCTCTTGCTTGAAAATATTAAGATGTAAATAAAACAGGCAATGCAAGGATAGATTTGCTAAATGAAACTGTTGACACTGAACAGCTGTTATACCCAATGCTGAGATGTTGCTGATATTTTCTCAGATTTTGTAAAAACATTGGTGGGTTAGTCTGGAAATTCAAGCTCAATCTTAATTACCTCCACCAAGGAGCCAAAGCGACAAACATGATGTTTTCACCTGTTTGTTTGTCTTGCCTGGGCCGGGGGTGGGGGGGTATGGTGTTACTCATAGACTGTATAGAGAAGTGGATGATGGTTACTTCTGTCTCCAAACAACCAACATGGCGACATGCAAATGCAAACGGATGATGATATTTCCTATAGTCTATGGCTGACTCAAGAAAAAATGTGTTATAATATGGACAAGATTAGAGGATGGATCCTGCCTGTACATTAAATTATAGTGGGTGAAGGGTTTATAACAAGATAGTGCTGTAGTGTTGCTATTTCACCACAAGAGGGCAACAGCTTTCAGTGTACTGTCAGTGCTTTGTAGTTATTATATTGCATTGATGATAAGGGGAAAAAGTGGAATGGTTTCTTTTCTTTTCTTTAGAAAATGGTCAAATCTACAAATATCACGCTTTGTGCCTTGGGGTGATTGAGAAATGTTTTGGAGTAAAGTGTGTCCTCCTTATATTTAAAATGTTAAAAAACATTTCATAGTACAAAAGTCAGTTCCTCAATTAGTTATTGAAAAAAAAGACTTTAGTATCATCACAGATACTTTACCCTACCGGCAAATATATAACCGAGATTTTTCACAGATGTCATTATAATGAAAATATATGATGCCTGAAATTCATCTAGCTGCTTCAGTTTCAGAGTGACTGTGACAAACATAACAGAGCTGCTGTAGATTGCTGCTGTAGAAAAGGCCTTGATAAGCTCTCGTTATGCATCTTTTAGTATTTAGTTGGCTCTAATAAGTGCATATGTTGTAAAGCAGCTTAATTACTGCTTGCTTATATTACATGTTTGTGTTCTTCCTCCAGCTGTGCCTGGCTGTCTAAATACCAGGACAACAGTCAGTGGCTGCAGATAGACCTGAGCGAGGTGATGGTGGTGTCAGGGATCCTCACTCAGGGTCGCTGTGACGCCGACGAGTGGATCACCAAATACAGCGTTCAGTACCGCACGGACGAAAAACTCAACTGGATCTATTACAAAGACCAGACTGGAAACAACAGGGTTAGTTGACTTCAGATAAAAGAGTATGAGTGTGTGTGCTTATGTGTGTGTGTGTGTACAATGTGAAGCTGAGGTAACAGCTCACACACCAGAGGTCTCATTTTGTCTAAATTTAGAAATACAGTAGGTATTTTAGCCCTGCTGTTTAAAACCATTATAATAATTGATGTGGTAGTGATGCCATAATTACTTTAAAAATATATTTTTAAAAAAGTTTGATGTGATCAAAGCTGCTCATGACATGAAAATAATTACTAGGTTAAAATATATTGTTATGATGATACCTTATTTAGATTTTGGATGTATAAACACCATTTATTTTTGATGTTTTACCCACTAGGCTCTGTTGCTGGGCTGAACTGGGTAAATACTGGACTAACCACATGCTGGGTTAATTCAACCCACTAAGATGGATGTAAAAACAATCAAATGTTGGTTATAAACAGCAGAAGGTTTGGTAAAAAAAAAAAAAAAAAAGGCTCAGTAAAAACAATAAAATGAGTAAAAATTTAAAAAATGTAAAGAATAAAAATGGAGTACATTTATATAGCGCTTTCTTGACCCGGCAACTCATTCACCCATTCACACACACACACACCAATGGCTACCGAGCTGCCATGCAAGGCGCTAGCCACCAAATGTTGGACAGAAACAATAAAATTCTGTGTTAAAAACAACTAAATGTTGGGTGAAAACAACTAAATGTTGGATAAAAACACCCTGTCTTACTGGGTCAAATTAACCCAGCTTGTAGTTAGTCCAATATTCATCCAGTTCTGGGTTAAAATAAAACGCTGCAGATTTAGTGTATATACAATAAAACCATGAGGTAAAGCAATTAGTTGATCAAACAATTATCTGAATTATGTAAATTTAATAAATTGTTCAGGAAATTCATTTTTATTTTTATTGTAAAATGTTGTTGATCAGACAAAATAGGCAATTTGAAGATATCAAATTGAAGTTTGTAGATATCTTGTTGGAAAATCTTCACTGTATTCTGATGTTTTATGAATACAACTGTGTCAGATACAGAAAGGAATTATCATCTTGTCTTGATTAGTTGTAGTAACAATAATAGCATTAACATTTAAAGCCCTATATTGAATCAGAGGTCATGTCAGTCTTGACTAATCGGCACACTGTCCTTCACCTTCTGGTCTTCCCTCAGGTGTTTTATGGGAACTCTGACCGCTCCTCATCTGTGCAGAACCTCCTGCGGCCGCCCATCGTGGCGCGCTACATCCGCATCCTCCCTCTGGGATGGCACACACGCATCGCTCTGCGCCTGGAGCTGCTTCTCTGCATGAACAAATGCATGTGAACCTTTTCCCTCCCGCCGTCCCCGAGGCCTTGTCCCAAAACTCCAAGTGAACCTACAGTACAGCCCCGTCCTACAAGTGTGTGTGTGGTGTGTGATAATGTATTCACAGATTTTTGGGCCTCTGATCCACAAGTTGAACTTAAAATATGCAGCATGAACCCTTTTAAAAAAAAATACAAACACAATAGTTAAAACAGACTTACATGGTTGCATTAAAATAGGTTTGTTTGATATGTACAATGAGCTTTCATTCATTCCACTCTGCATTGTCTGTGTTAAACCAGTCCCACAGTGGAGGCTTTAATTCGGTGAGTTCTCAATAGATTGCTCCATTTGCAATGAAATGGCATAAATTCAAAGCAATAATTAGGCATAGAGAGAGGGAGACGCAGCGTTGCTATGGGGGTTGTATTATTCACAGGTCTGAGACAAGCTCTTCCAAAACATTTGTGCTGTTCAGTGATTGGCTGACGAAATTCGATCTGCTTCTCCTGATATTTAACTGTATCAAGGACTTCAAGTCTGTTCTCCCTGTTTACCTAAAAGAATAAGTCTGGTAATAATCTGTCAATACTATAGTGTCAACAAATCCCAGAAGAATACTGAAACCAACAATAAAGATATGTTTATGTGTCCAAAGCCTGATGGAGCTCATTGGTTTGTTTTTATTCTGTTTCCAAAAGTGATTAAAAACCACAGACTGTACATAGAATGAATGAAGCTAACGTGACCTCATCTCTTGGTTTGTGGACTCACGTTTCTTGTCAGGAGTTTGGTGTTTGAAGGTCACCATGTTGGTTGTTAGGAGCCAGAAGTGACCATATTTGGATAGGAAGGGAGGAGTGAGGAGGCGGGTCTGACCTTTGAACCTGAGGTCACTGCTCAGTGTGTATGAAACAGTGCTAAACACTGCACTACGGTGCCACCCTGAATCTTAAACTTAATGTTTTGTTTGTTCATATGGATCTCCAGATCACTGATAAGAAAAGCTGACTTAACTATTTTTGATTTGAAGTCAATTGGAGGCAGAGTTTTTTGCAGCCAGCATCTAGAGGTGGTCAGGAGTGTTGCACTTTTTATGCACTCTCGCATTGGCCTCATTTTCTTAGCCTGTTGCTTCGTCCATTTCTGAATACAGTCTGTGTTAAAAACACACTGTTGCAGATGTAGCAAATGTGTATTAATTATAATAGTAATATAAATGTGAGTAACTGGATCCCATCAAAAAACAGATTTGTCTTTAGTGTTAATATTAATGTTAAAAAAAAAATAGAACAATGCTGGACTTAATCATATGCTTCATTTCACTTACATTTACATTTTTGTACAAATATCACTCCTCAGTGCTTCATAAAGATGGAGGGATGGAAGATTTATTCATATTTTGATGTGGTTTGGTATTGTGGTTGCTTCCTGATTATATATATTTTTTTCTGTCACATTTTAATTTCATTTCCCATGGTGCTTTGGGGATGTCTGGAGATGTGTTCTTTATTGTATCTTTAAAGTATTTCCTCGATTAAATGAATACATGTGTCATGTCTGCGTTCGTGTCTGTGCCACAAAAACAAAAAGATATGAGCCGTTCAAAAATGTACAGTTGGCATTTATTATGAGACCCTATCATTTTTAAAGTAGAACGGTCAGTATAGATACACTCTATTATTTCTATTTACACCCTGTCAGAAGTGGGAAACAGTTTAATGAAAAAAAAAACAACCAATGTTTTCCAAACACATTCATATTCGTGAACAAAAGAAAAAAAAAAAACTTCTCATCTCGACGTGTGTGACTTACTGGGGGGTTTGAAGCCTCCATTTCCATCTGAAGTGTTGAGTCAGTGAACTAATGTAAGGCTTCAGGTCACTGGCAAGGCAAGCTTTGTCATCACTCTGTCTCGTTAATGATATAAACAAACCCACGTCAGCAGTCATTTACAATCATTAGCAATCAGGATTTTCTATAACACACAACATGGGGCAGTTTTTACCTGTTCAAGGACAAATTGGGGGAAAAAAAAATACATATTGCAGATTGATGTGTTGATATTATATGTGGACACTTTAATCACAGTCTCCTGCTAGAAATCCTTGTCTGTGCTATATTTAACTAGCCACTGATTTGGCTAGTACAATCTGCATCGCTCCGAGTGTCTTTCTATGTTATTGCTTTCAATCAGCCATGTAGTCAATTGGTTCTCTTCTTTTTTTTTTATTTTTTGCTCGTCTGTTTTAATCTTTCCAACACATGAAGACCATCTAATTCTTCAAACTAAATTCTCATATGAGTCCACAGATGTTTTAAAAATTTTCTCTCCTTTATTTCCTCTTTCTGTGATGGAAAAGCGTTTTATTTTTTTGCTTTATGCTTTTTCAAACCACAAAGGAGGAAGGACTGAAGGATACAGGGTGAAGATTGGAAGAAAAAAAACTATGCTCTATTCTTTGCCTAGGCCACAAATAGTGTTTTGTTCTACACAATTTTTAAAATTCATCCATCCGAAGACAACGAGTAAATGCTTTTTTTTTGTTTTATGAACAATCAAGTTAAGTAAAATCATCCCTGATCATGACTGTAGATGTTAAAAAGAAACATAATGCAGATAGGAAAATTAAATTCAGATTTACAAAAGGCATTTAGAAAAACCTTGATAATACAAGCTTTTAAAATGCACACAGAAAATGTAAACACACATTATAGGATAAGTCTGGTGTTACTTCACATAGTTCATATTGTCAGAAAAGTCTCATGAAAAGCCAAAACAAACCAATGGTGGAAAGTCATGATTTTACTTCACAGAAATACTTTAATGTTGCTTTATTTCCTACTCAACATTTCAGAGGGAATATTGTACTTGTGTCCCCACTAAAATCTTACATAAATATCAATTTATCTTTAAAGATTAATCCCTAATGTTTTTTTGCCTTGTGACTTTTTTTGCTGTATGTAAACCAGTATCTATGTGCAGCCCTGGTAATGTTTCACATGTCTGTCTCTTCTATTACAGAGAGTTTCACCTTTAAACCAGTAGTTTCATGTTCAGAGATGACATCATCTGAGTGGAGCAATTACAGATGTGTGTGGCTGGACTATGTCTTTTCTTATCTTTTCTCATATTGTGACCTACAGTGACCTCAAGACTCCTTATGAGGTTATTATTGACTTTGACCAAGACAAATTTGACCTCTTGACCTCAACTGAACATAAAGTTGTTAAACTGAGCTTCACCTTGATCACCTTCATGTTACTGCATCAGTACTGCTCTGAGTACTTGTAATGTACTCACAAGTGCAGTTAGCTAATGGAGCTGCTTTACGCCTAGTATACTTATGTCTGTTTTACATAAGTAGGATTTTAACTGTAGATGAAGTATTTCCAGATTGTTATATTTGTACTTTTACTGCAGTAAAGGATCTGAGTATCTACTACGTACTCCTACTTCCACAGTGATTCTTACTGAAAACAACTTTGAAAAACACACAATAAAAAGCTTTCATTAAAAAAAAAAAAAGTAAATCATTTCCTAAATCTCTTCAAAATCAACTCATCAGTGTTTATTTTGTGGCAACAGGATACACCAGATTTGGGCTTCAGAGACAATATTTTAGGAACTTTTGACAATACAAAAAAATATATACCAGACTTATCCTTTAAGATATTAAAGGTTGTGAGGTATGCCTTTTTGCAGAGAACTCTCTGGCCATCTTAAAAGAAACAACAATTTCTGTCATGTTGTTAAACCTCAGTTTAAGAGGCTAACCTCTCATCAGGGCTGTGTGGTGATGCTGTTAAGGCTGTAGACAAAACCAACATGGCAGCATGGAGCTGGAAAGCTGTTGTCACTGATAAAAGAAACGAGAGACTTTAAAATGGGGCTTATTTTAAAATGGTGACACCAGCAGGAGTGGGACATAAAGCAAAACTGACAGTCACTATATGTAAAGCCTAACAGTCTCACGCTGGCTGCTCAGCTACCAAACCCTGTCGACAAATGGCCCGAGTTGTCACAACACTGATGTCATGAGGATGATGGGCAGATTTGTACTGGATGTATTCATCATTACTTTTTTTTACATTTTTGATGAATCAAACAGAAAAAAGGATAAAAAATAACATAACGTAAAAATCTGTTAATAACATATCAAATTGAACAAAAAAGGACATTCACCATTATTAAATATTCCTTGTGACATATTGTATTATCAACACATAAATATCTATGCATTTCTTTGTTCGAAACTAAAGCTCTTGCAATTACACATTTAATTCTATATTACCTTATAATATTTCCCATATAGCCTACATACTGTGTCATTTATAGCTTATATCCTTGAATTTAAAACAAATAAATATTTAATAAATAATGTTGATATAAATCATTTTTTTTGTTCTTGTTCTTATCAAATATCAGAGCTTGAAAAACTTTTGAGTTTATTGACCACTGGAGTGTCAGCGGCTGTCTGATGTGTTGCAGTAATGTTCTGTGAGCAGAAGATGGCAGCAAAGAGGCCACATGGGCAGTGTCTCCTTGACAGGAAAGATCAGCTTATTCTGATGTAACCTTGTGAGTAGAGATAGAATAACGTACAACTGATACACTCCCAGAGGGCGTGCATCCTTCCCTGTCTTTTTTTTTTTTTTTTTTTCTTTAACA
>OOFC01025967.1:0-19675 GCA_900323345.1 Pseudochromis fuscus | reverse complement strand
CTCCAGTTAGTTTGATGGACAGATCTCTAATGGGACCATACATATTGAACAGTGTCCTCAGGTTCAAGGGTTCAGACCCGCCTCCTCACTCCTCCCTTTGCATCCAAATATGGTCACTTCTGGCTCCAGAAAACCAACATGGCGACACTGATATACATTTGAACATTTGAAGCAGTTTGCTGGTGATCCAGCAGGGGGAGCTCTAAAAACCATTTCTACCAGTTTGATTACTTACTGATCTAACTAATGCTAATCTGTGGTTTTCCTACAAACATGGAGGACAGTAGTGAACAGAGTCGCGCTGAGAGGACAATCACAAGACCAAAACACCTGAGAAGCCGATCTTAATTATCCAAATGAATTACAGGTCATTTTAGATTCTTTCAAGCTTCAAAAATGTAGTGACAGCCCAATAAACCCAGTGGAAAAGATTTCAAAATAAAGGTTTTCCTCAAGTCAGAATCCTTAGTCAGATACAAAGAAAAAGAGACAGCGTACTATTTCATTTTCAATTTTCAGAACCAAATTTCAACAACCTAATAGATATTAGATAGATATTGACTCTACAGGTGTTCACTATAGGGGCAATGCAAGACTTCAAGTAATAATTTTCTTTTACTTTTACAAATGAAAAAGTAAGTACAGTGTTTACATAATGCAAATAAATGTAAGTATTAAAAGAGGAACAGTTTTCTAGTGGCTTCCTGTACACAGTGAAAATCATTTACATACATTATAACAGAGTTCCTGAAGGAAATTTATTGTTGTGTGATAAATCCTGAAATGTCCCACTTTATGAGCTGACGTGGATCGAGTGAACAATTAAGAAGTGGCGAAGCTGCAGGGGATTTTCAGATACCGCCGGCTTAAAGGAATTACCTGTTGTTTCATTTACATTTTTGGAAAAAGTAAGCAGCATTTTGTTGGCCGCAGTTGAATGGGACAGTTGACCAGTTATTATATATTTTTCTGTAGAAATGCAGATTTTGAAGGTTGCCCCTGAAACGAGTCACGACTACAGAAAGAGAGAGACTGAGAGAGACAGAGAGGGAAGCAGCTTTGCATTTTATACAATAGGTTTAAAGCAGGTTTGAGGCCTGAGGCGATTTAAATTCACTCCACGCATAAATTACTACACTAACTTTAAATGTGAGTTAGAGAAACACTAATATTGCCAAGAAGTTTTGTTGTCCCGCAACACTGACACTGTGCTTGGAGAAAAATGTTTAATGAAAAGCACCAACTGAATTTCAATTAAGGAAATGTGAATTTGAGGAAAATATATATATTACACACACAGCCGTTCTCTTACTTCTTACAAGTGATGAGAAGTATGGGACTGTGGATACATGTGTAATCATACAGAGTACTGGGTTATGTTCAAGGCAAATGAACAAAGTTACAGTTGAACTGAAAGTGTTTCTAGATTGTCGAACTTCTCTATCGTGGTGTGTTTCTGGCAAAAACAGGATATGTATGTGGGACAAAATGTTTGGAGCAATCTGATTGGACGACTGAAACACAGCAAAACATCATAGCTAGCAAACAGTACTAGATAACCTGTGTACTAATTAGCAGTACTGTAGGTAAACACCATCCAGCCACTCCAAAAGATATTTCTCGTCACCTAGCAACAAAATAAAAGCCACGTTCACAGTAACAGGTTGTTTCTAATTTGCAAGATTAGAATCTAAACCAACACTTTACATTTTGTTACAAAACTAACTAATGATACTGTTGCAACTAACTACTGATTACAGCTGCTACTACTCTGTCAATGTTTTCTGGTGGTAATCTGAATTATTACTATACTATAACAGCTATTACTAATCTGAACTATTGCTACTACCACTATTGGTTGAATCTACTGTGGGCAAGATAACAAAAGTCACATGATTGGTTTGTTTTTTTTAAACCAGGAAGTAAATGTAATTTAATTTTGATATGACAATAAAAACAAACTCACATCATCCCCAAGTGAACAACACGACCAGTGATGTGATGTAAAAGGATTAAATAGACATTTTTCATTTCAAGTCGACTTTAACGTGAAGTATACAACTGTTACACACTCACACAATGTCAGTGTTGTACATTAAATGATCAGGAAAATGGTTTTAAAGTCTTAAAAAACTCATCTGAATGCACCTCCTGGTTGACTGACAGGTGGATGTGAGGCTACTATTGGTGGCAAGATGACAAAAGTCACATGACTTTTATTTTTTAAACCAGGAAGTAAATGTGAATGAACTTTGACATAAAAGATAAAAACAGATTTTTGTTATTTTTTCACTTGCTAACATTAAACGATGTGACTGAAAAGGATTAAAAACAACTTTTTCCATTTCAGGTGGACTTCATCCAGTGTTTGGTTGTGTGACATTGTGCTCTGTAGAAGTACACACAGAAGGGCTGCTACTCACCCGTCTCGATGTCAGTGATCACAGTCGTGTTGTCAAATGAGCCGGTGAGAAGGTGTCGCCCACAGGGGGTCCAACAGGCATCACGCACGGCTCCCGAATGGCAGGTGTAAACCCTGAGGCATCGCCCGCTGTCTGCTCCATCCCACACCTGCCAGACATGGGCACATCGTATCACGCCACAGTCACACATACACCCAGAGGAAAAGCCTTTATAGCTGTGAATCCACTGCATGAAATACACAGAGCAGATTAATTAGCTTTAAATACATTATATCAGTAAAATGTGCTCAGTCTTAGCTTTGATTCACTGATTCACAAACACAGAATGATGCTTACAGAAAGAAAAGTCAAGGTAAAAGGTGACACTGTCTCCTGGATGCGTCACATGACCTGAACATGCAGTATAAAAGTAAGCAGCAGTAGAAATGGCCCAGACACGCTGTGCAAGACGAAATGAAACGACCTTCGGAGGCCACCGAAATAGAAAAGTTCAAATTTCCTGCCAGGCTTCACAGACACATCCACTGTGTCCTCTGATACTGAACATCTCTCCAGTGTGAATGAGACAGTCTCGCCTAAAATTCACTGTAATCAAATAAAATTAAATTATTCTGCAACTGGAAGAACACAAATCAGGCCTGTTTGTGAGATTTAAAAAAAAAACTGCCTTTCTAATTAATGAATTAATCACACTAATTACCTTCGAGTGTGCCTATAAATCACTTCCCAGTGGGCTGTAATGGCTTTAATGGTTTTGTATTGTCAGAGGTTGCTCTGATAGCAGCTGCTTCCTGTTCACTGCGACATCCACACAACCCAACACCTTTGTGAAATATGATGTCATGGTGGATGAAGGAGGTGTTAATCAGCCAGACTGTTGTGTTGTTGTTTCTTTGTTCCTCAGACATTTCACTGGATCTCAAAGACAAAAAAAAAACAACACACTGATCAGTACTGTGACATGGTTTTTTTTAGAGTTCCTGTTTATACTTTCCTGTCAGGCATGCCAACAACACAAAGGCATCTCTCTGAGCTTGAAATCCAGTGGGTGGTCTGGTCTGATGCCCACCGAGGTGCAGTCCTACACTAATGATGAAGTCTTTTTTTTTTTTTTTACAGCTTTGCCAGGACCACAGAGGAACTTGTAAAGATCTGTGGGGCACTGCAGATCCCTCACCGCCTCCGTTTCTCTGTGTTTCATTATTAAATACGACTCCTCTATACAGCGTATGAGACGTACTGTACTCCCGCAGGAGGCGAGGGAAGAGGGATGGACATGGGAGAGTGACATATCAATACGACAGGCGGCAGTTTAACAAACAGAATCCCAGAGATGCCTCCAGGGTGGGGGGAGAAAAGTAGCAGAAAGAGGGGAAAACAGTCCAAAATATCAGAGGGTGCATTTATTAGTAATATTTTTAATCCGTGTGCAACAGGATTTGTCTCTTCTCTGTGTGGTCTCGGCTCAGGGAAACACTGCCATCTCAAGGTAGCATGAATTTATGTGAAGGGATGATAGCATCTATTCCTGCAGAAGCTGAAACAATAATTAACTTTGCATAACGAGTCAGAGGTTGCGTGAAAATACCGTCTCTAGGCTCAGCAAAACTACTTAATGCACACTCGCAATGATACTCCAGCACAAAGCCGGACTCGTGCATTGGTGGAAACGAGTGCTTGTTTATTTGCATCCCCTTTAATTTCACCGGCCACTTAACAGACATGCAGAGCGGAGCCTCGCAAATGACTCATTGGGGTAATCTGCCTCCTAAATGACTCTTGGTAATTAAAAGTAAATTGGTATTCGTGTTATCAACTTATAACTCCTGCTTTACACCTGCCGTAGCCATGGCGACAACATCCGCAAACAGGGTGGAATAATAATAGTCTGACAGACAGGACGGAGGGAAGAGGAGTCACAAGCCCCGAAGGGTGAAGAAACACGAGCACAAAGGGGAGAGTGTTAAGACTTCATTGATTAAGTCCCACCTCTGTGTCTGCAGCCAAACAGAAGAGGAAACAATAGCTGCAGTCAAGGCGCATAATGGATGTAGCTGTACAGTACGTCGATAAGTAAAAAGCAATAATGTATGACGAGCTGCTATAATTCAAGAAAATATACAAAGCCACATAAGCAGAAAGGCATTTTTACATCAATTCATACTGGATGGTATAACAGTACTTAATCCATTTACCTCTTACCAAACAGAAAAGTTAATACATTTTCAACAATGAGTAATAAACTTTTTTTACGATAAGGTACTTTTTAAGGACATATCTTAAAGATTTCCAGTTAAATTTTTCATAAATAAGACATTACAATGTGTCACTTTGGGCTTATTAAGAATAGTTTGTGTCACTTTTTATTCAAATATGCTGTGAAAAGTTCATATTCGAGCTATGTCACCCACTGATGTCGTGATGTCACCCACTGGTTTGTGGACTTTTGAGGCCAGGAGTTTGGTATTTGAATGTTGCCATCCTGGTTGTTTGGAGCCAGAAGTGACCATATTTGGATATGAAGGGATGTGTGAGGAGGCGGGTCTGACCCTTAAACACGAGGACACTACCCAATGTGTATGAGACTGGAGTTCAATCAAACTAACCACACCCTTTAATCTTTTTTTTCTAATACCTCCTTAATGATGAAATGATTTTCAGATGTACCACTGGATCACTGAGAAGAGTTGACTTTAACTAATGACATCAGAACAACTTGTGGGGAAAATGTACTGATTGAGTATTTCATAATTAAAAATGTCGATTTTCAAATTGAAGTCAACTGGAGGCTGAGTTTTTTCTAGGACCTAGTGGTTACCAGGAGTATTGCACTTTCTTGCACTTCCAAACCAAATTATTACCTCCACCAAGGAGGTTATGTTTTTGCCGGGGTTTGTCTGTTTGTCTGTTGGTTTCCAAAATAACTCTAAAAGTTACAGACAGATTTTGATGAAATTTTCAGGGATTGTCCAGATGGGGATGAGGAACAAATGATTAGATTTTGGAAGTGATCCGGATCACCGTCTGGATCCAGGAACTTTTTGAAGGATTCTTTAACATTGGGAGATAGGACCATATGCGACATTTCTGCAGATGACTCCACCAAAAATGGTCAAGACACTTTGAAAAAAATACAGGACAAGTTTCTAACATGGTCTACAATATATCAAAGATTGATCTGGATAAAGGAATAATTTCAGATAATATGATCCAGAATATGAAAAAATCGGTCTTTGAAACTTGCATCATAAAAAACAAATAAAGCTAGAAACATGCAACGGACATCTTTAAACAGCCACGACGCTGTGGAGCTAATATTGATATAAATAAACACAAGACTAATACTAGTAATATCTTTGGTGGAAGTTACAATATGGAGGAAATGTTGTGCTTGGTGGAGGTCTGTGCTCTCCCAGTGCTTTTCTAGCTAACTAATGTCACACCTTGAAAAAGCTTGATAATATGTATCCTTCAGTTTGACCTACTGCATATCCTATTGACCTATCAGTGAACTAAGCTTCATCAGAACAAATTACTGTTCATTTTAAATTTGTTGAACTTGAGCTATTGAAAATGCACCAACCTATTAAAGATAATAAAATGTATGAATCAAGAATTCAATCCATAGTTTTATGCTGCAACTTTTTACTATTGGTTAATCTATAAACTACTGTCACAAAAATGTCTTTAAAAAAAAATGTCTGTACAACTGACAACCAACAACCAATACGGCAGAAATTATGATTTTTAGTTGTTTTATCTGACGAATTCAACCTGTTGAAAGTCCCCAGCTCAAAGGTCACCAAATGTTTCTCTATCTGCTGGTTTCACAGAGAACACCTGCTCAGGCAGCCTGAGACAGAGAAGAAGAAATCACCCGTGCATACAAACCACCGAGTCCTCTCCTCCCCTCCTCCGCTTGTCTCCACCATCTGCTCCATACAGCCCTCTCCAGGTACCAGGAGAGGTGGCCGCCATACCGGCGCACTTGTATGATTATGCAAATGACCTCATTCATATTTTAATTATTAATTATTCAGAGTCCTCGTAGGATATCAGTGGGGGACCTGATTTCATACTGCAGTAGAAATATTTAGTCACTGGCAGGCAGATAGCTGCACTGCTTGACCTTTACCACGGTGAAATGAGGGATTGTTTTCCAGGTGTGAAATAAAGAAAAAGAGGGGGAGGGTAAATCACACAGAGCGAGAAAGAGAGAGAAAGGGAGAAATAGGAAGTCCCACAGGTCCTGACATACATTCGACTGACAGTGACAGATATGATTCTAAAGAAAGTGGGTGGTGGTGCTACAGTTATAAATTGAGGCAGAGGGCAGATATTGTATCTCTGCCTGTAACATGGTGCCAATTACAGTGAATGTCAGGTAAGCGATTATCCTCTCAGACCTCCCCGATGCACTTGGCACCTGCCTGAAACTGCACTGATAAAGTGATTTTTGCTTTATAAAAAAACTGCTACATATATATAGAGAGAGAGATAGAGAGGGAGCAGCCAGCTATAACTGAGCATCCTAAGAGGGGATAACCATTATCACTTGGCAAAAACACAAGCATTTGAAGTAAAACAGCAGATTTAATTTCATGCCAAAGTTTAAACTCGATCAAACAGGCCGACATTATTCACAGCATTGCACTACAGAAACACTCTTTTTCATACCTTCCAAGACTAATCAGTGTTGTGTGACAGTGTGGTCGCTATCATTACCTTGAAAGTCTTGTCCATGGAGGCAGACAGCAGCAGATGACTCAGATGAGGCAGCGGACACCATTGCACAGTGTTGACTGGGCCCTGGTGGCCTCCCAGGCTCATCAGAAGCCTCCTGGGTATCCCCGCCGCATTCGGCTTTTGAGCGAGATAGGGCTTCAATTTTGTTGACACATCCGAGAGAATTTGGCTTTCTCCGGTTTGATTCCCTAGACCCTGATCTGCAGGGCACTTTGGATTTACTGACTCTAGTGAAGTGGCAAGTCTCTGACGCTTAGGGATGTACGGTCTGACACCAGACTTGGCAGTTAGTTGTCGTTTCCCCGGGTTCAACTCAGCGCCAGAGCTTTGTGGCATGATGCAAGAAGGGGCCTGAAGGGATGGGATCTTCCCCTGAGTCACAGGTAAACTCAGATGAACTGCAGTTTGTCTGAAATGCTTAACGTCTGCTGTACCACCGCCACTGTAATATTTTCTCTTCCAGGAGGTGCAGCTTCTGTCTGAGATATTTCCATGATCATTTGACACTGTCCAGTCCAGGGTGGGTGTCACCTTGGAGTAGGTACCTCTCACAACTTCTGGGTTTTGTTCATAAGATAAAGTCTGGACAGTTTGTCTGGAAGTTGATGCTCCATCCTCCTTTTGATCCAAGGAATCATCCTCTGACCCTGAATCTTCATAGGCCACTAATGAAGACATCTTCACATGGCACACTGAAAATAAGAGCTAGTTGTCAGTATAGTTAACTCTCTGGAGGCACGACAGTGACATCTAGTGGCCACTTGGAGTTCTACAACAAACAGCAGTGTACGGACTAGTCTCCCTTTAAACAGATATATGGAAACAGCAGTTTTTTACCTTGAAATAAACGCTATGGGTCAGTTCATCATAAACACATTTACAAAGGTTTTGCTGTGGTTTAATGTGAAATGACTTGCAGCTGCAACCCCACGCAAAAACCAAGCCGACTGGGAGAAGAGTCGGGGAAGAAACAAGCTTAGCAAGGCTATTACATTTGTGTGTGTGCATATGGTGCATGTAATTTAACAGCGTGTCACTGTCACAGACTAATGTTAAAGCCCAAAGTCAGCCTCTAAAGTTCACCTGTTACCAATATAGCCAAACTAGCTAACGCAGATCGTTTGCATTTCTCTCTAGAAGCCTGATGTGTAAACTGTAAACGAAGAAAAGCTACAGCCTGTGAATCTGCCGGTAATTGTGGCACCTGCAGTCTGGAGAAATCATCAATTTATCCCACTTCTGAGCGTTAAACCAGTCGTACATTAGGTCCATCCCGCAAAAATAGTTTGAGCAGAGCTGTAGATGTAGCATTTCAAAATGAAATCAATGTTTCGATTTGTCCACTCCTTTCAGAGCCGTTCCACGCTTAAAAGCTTTTATTTTGAAATTAACCGGTAGGAACAAAAGCAACGGTCCCTCTCTTCCGGCACACATCGTATTAAATATACTTTATATTTATTTAAAGTAGTAGGTTTCGCGTGATGTTGCGATGGTAATATATACACAAAAGAATGGGCAATAAAATATATACAACAAAATTTTCCGAGAAAGTACTTTTGTGTTCATTGATTCGTTGCGGAACTCGTGAACAAGCTTGTTTGCCTGGGGATGAATTTGACCCGAACACTGCATCACACAGGCTGATGCAAGTTGAATGAGTGAGCTGTCAGCTGAGTGTGAAGAATATCGTACGGTATGCCGGCTAGTCGCGATATTTAAACATACATTACATTAGTTGTTATTTTATTAAATATAATTTTAGTAATTGTATTATTTATTAAAGTAAATAAGCTAAATCACAATAGTGTGTAGCGTCAGACGTTTAGCTAGCTCTGCCAAGTTAGCTGTTTTATGTTCACATATGGGATTCTTCTGAACTGCTGTGGAGTGAAATGCAGTAATTCTAGAGTAAAGAAAGTGTCAGTAATTATGTGAACGTTGTACTTGATGGTTGTCAGAACATGCAACTTTCTTGTGTGTTATGTATGTTTGGCCACTCTTTATTTTTAACTTCTTATGATGACTCTGATTTGAACAGTGTGGAGAAGATGACAGACTGTCAAGGAGCCAACACTCCAATGGAGCTGTATGAAAAACTGAATGCGCAAGGAGACCAAGTTAGGGCTTTGAAAACAGCTAAAGCAGAGAAAGTAAGTGATTTCATTACAAAGGTGAACAGTACAGTGTTGGGGAATGGATTTTAATTTCCAAACAATTAGGGTGATCAGTATGTTTTATACTGTGTATACATGTGGCAAAATATAATGGTTTACTACCCTATTACTATTATTATATTTTTCCATATTGGTCATAAATGACAGTTATCGCATTTAAATAAATAATATGATTTAAAAAAGAATAAGGACATATCAGGCATTTGAACAATAAAACAATAGACGGTCGTCTGTTTACAAGATACACAAGATATATATACAATAATAGAACGAGATTAAAAAAAAAACTATTTTTATGTTCAGAAAGAAATTATGAACAGTACATTGTACAGTAGTAAACAATGTCAAGATTCATCACTCAAAGAGATCTTGTAATGTTTGCACTTGCAATCACTGAAAAATAAATAAATAATAAAGCTGTCTTAAAGCATGGGAATCTGCTTCAAATGGCAGGGTTGCTACAGCAACAACAAAAAAAAAACAACCCAATATTGACAGAATACTGTATAAAGTAGTATACAATGCATTGCACTTTAAGATATTGCACTTTTGGACTGTTTTTTTGTCTTCTTTTTTTTTTTTTTTAAATCTGATTTTTGCATCGATACGAAGTTTCATGAGTTTGGGGTACCCATCCTGAAACCTTTTGAGGCATTTTATTTATTTAATGTCTAATGTAATTTTGGCAGTTTTTTTGGCAAGTTTTCCTGTTTTAAAAATATATAATCAGCTGCATTATTTTATTACTATACTCTACAAATAGAGTTTTATTATTCTAATATTGTTTTTTAAATCAGTTTATACCATCTCACTTCTGTTTAGCTTTAACTGCTTTTCCAGTGTGTGTTATCTAATAACAGTGGTTGTTTCTCCAGGCTGAAATTGATGCTGCCGTCCAGCTGCTGCTAAAATTAAAAGTGGACTACAAACAGCTGACAGGTCAGGACTACAAAGCAGGATGTCCACCATCAGAAAACCTTGCTGTCCCGAACAATGGGCCAGCAGCAGATGGTGCTGATGATGAAGACACAGTCGACCCATGGAATGTTTCCACCACTAATGCCAAAGGAGTAGATTATGACAAACTCATAGGTAAGATTTAAATCAGCTTCACTTAAAGAGCTGAAGTCCTGCGCTTTTATTTTTAGTTTGTGACACAGTTAGAATATGGTTATCAGCTGTATAGTAATAATTATGAAGTCAGCTGAAGATTGACTAAACATTGTGGTCTCTTTCCTCAGTGAGGTTTGGCAGCAGTAAAATTGACAAAGAGCTGGTGGACAGAATAGAAAAAGTCTCGGGTCAGAAACCTCATCGCTTTCTCAGAAGAGGAATCTTCTTCTCACACAGGTCAGCATTTTAGGAAATAAAAGCATGTTTTTTGTTGTTCCTAATTCACTGACATCTCATGAAGAATTGTTAATCACAGTGTGACACATCCTCTCTAGCTGGTTGGTACATAATAACAAAAATTTCCACTCTGGCCCTTTGACCTAGATGTCACCCACAGTTTCCTGTTTAGTTAAACTGATTGTTGTTAGTTCAGAGAGAAATGACTCATCAATGAATCACTTACCGCCTCTCACTGTTACCGGCAGAGATATGCATCAGGTGCTGGATGCTTATGAGAAGCAGAAGTCCTTCTACCTTTACACTGGCAGAGGTCCGTCCTCAGAGGCCATGCACGTTGGTCACCTGATCCCCTTCATCTTCACCAAGTGAGTCCTCACTCTGTAATGTATGAATACAGTAATAACACGATGATCATATAGAGTTGAAAAAGAAGGGACCAGACCAAATTATATTACAATTTTTCACCACACAGCAAATATTACATGTTGAATCTAGACATTTAAGATGTAAGTGAAAATGACTTCCTTGTTCTAGATGGCTTCAGGATGTGTTTGACATCCCCCTGGTGATCCAGCTGACTGATGACGAGAAGTACCTGTGGAAGGATCTGACACTAGAAGACTGCCACCGCTTTGCTGTGGAAAATGCCAAGGACATCATCGCCTGTGGCTTTGACGTCAACAAGACATTCATCTTCTCTGACCTCGACTATATGGGGTAAAATACGACAGCTGTTCCTGCTGAGGCTTCACAACAGAGCAGAATTTCTTTTTGCACTTTTGTTTATTTAATGTGTAATTTTGAATTTTTATTTCACAGTGCATCCCCTGAATTCTACAGAAATGTGGTAAAGATCCAGAAGCATGTGACATTTAACCAGGTGAAAGGCATCTTTGGCTTCACGGACAGTGACTGTATCGGTAAGGCAACTGAAAATACTTAATGGATTTTTAGACTTAAGTTTTTCCTGCTTCTGAAGTGTGATAATATTTTCATTCCACCCAGGAAAGATCAGCTTCCCAGCTATCCAAGCTGCCCCGTCCTTCAGTAACTCTTTCCCACACATCTTCGGAGGCAAAAAAGACATCCAGTGCCTCATCCCCTGTGCCATAGACCAGGTCAGGACAGCATCACAGCAATCTGTGACAATACTACAAGGTGGTATTTGTATTCATCTGTGCTCTCACTCACCCAGGACCCCTACTTCAGGATGACTCGCGACGTAGCTCCAAGGATCGGCTACCCCAAACCAGCCCTGCTGCACTCCACCTTCTTCCCCGCCCTGCAGGGAGCGCAGACCAAGATGAGCGCCAGTGACGCCAACTCCTCCATCTTCCTCACCGACACACCCAAGCAAATCAAAAACAAGGTGCTGCTCTTTGCTTACTTGTCGTTTTTTTTATTACCTGTGTTTGCTGACTTAATGCACTGACCTGTGATTATTCCTCGCAGATCAACAAACATGCATTTTCTGGAGGAAAGGACACAATCGAAGAGCACAGGACGTACGGTGGTAACGCAGACGTGGACGTCTCCTTCATGTACTTGACATTTTTCCTGGAGGATGATGATCAGTTGGAGAAGATCAGACAGGTGAGGGAGTAGAAAACAGAGCAACATTTAGTTTTTTCAGTTTTGTTTTCTCGCTCTTTGTACATGCTTCTTATATCTCTCCTTGAAGTTCTTATCTTGGACTGTTTTTCATTCCTTTGTGCTTCCTCATCGTCCTCTTGATATCCTTTCTGCACTCCCCTCCCATTCACTCCGGCTCTTTAAACCTCCTCTCTCTCGGCAGGACTACACAAGTGGAGCTCTCCTAACGGGAGAACTGAAGAAGATTTTGATTGAGACTCTTCAGCCGATGATTGCCCAACATCAAGAGAGACGCAAGCAAGTCACAGAGGAGACCGTGAAGCAGTTCATGACACCCAGGCCTTTAAATTTTAACTTCTAGCTCGATTAAGCCTCAAAGACAAAGGTTCATCACGTCATTAATCTCAGCACCTGAAGGCATAATGTTTTTCATTTGATGTCTTTGTAATTCAGAAGATGGACTCTTACACTTTGCATCAGAACTGGAGGAAAATGTAGATGTAAATTACCGCTTCGTGCTAACTGTCATGCCACTTGTCGGCCTCACACTCCACCAAATGTACCCGTCTGACGTGTTTGCAGCTCATTCAGGAGCAGAAGACGATTCAAGTGGACTACAAACATATAGGAAATGTGCTTAATGACCAACATGAGCAACGCTACACATCCACTTTACAAGTCTCGGTTTACTTGGGGAAGAGTGGCATTCTGAACAATAACTGTTAATATGTGATTATCAAAAGCAGCTGTGTTGTATGTGGTGTTGATGATGGGTGTAGTGTGGTCATAAGAGAGGGTCGTCTCTGTGTTTGAGGAACTAAAGTGTTCAGAAAAGTTTCTCGATGCTAAATAAAGACAAAGTTTAATTAAGCTTGTTCTCGCACTGAAAATAAACCAATCAACAAAAAAAGTGACAATGACTTCACCACATATTTACATGTAACACTGGAAAAGCAACATGTAGATAATAAAATAATTATGGTTGATGCAGCATGCTGATTCGCTGTCATATGGTCATTACTGGGACAGTCGAACTGAGTCATGTTACCAGAACCAGTGGTTTCCCGACTATAGTCAAGTGTCTGCTGTACAACAGGTGTATTGCAATAGAAATTACACAACTATTGCATGTCATTAATGCAGGTGGTATGATACATATTTCATCATATTGCTCTCCTTTAAAGGAGTGAGTATGATTCATGTATAATTTGAAGGGTGGGAGATGTTGCAGATGACTGAGCTGTGAAAGGTAATCCTGATATCCTTAAAAAATAATAAATAGAAAACACATGATCTCTCTGAGTCAAGATGAATATGTTTATCTACTGTCTGACTTGGGAGTATCCGGTCAAAGGCATCATGACATTCAGCCAGTTCTCTGCAAAAACTTACAGCCTTGTAATAGATTACAGCTGAAGGAAGGCACATCTTTGATGATAGGCACATGCACTGGGCGCGGCTCTGGCACCTCAAGACAAACCATATGCACATTAGTAAATACATTGAACAAGTATTCTGATCTCCTAAGCAGGGGCCGTCACATCAAGAATAATCAGACAATTGTTTT
Organism: Pseudochromis fuscus; assembly: GCA_900323345.1. Taxonomy (NCBI): domain Eukaryota; kingdom Metazoa; phylum Chordata; class Actinopteri; family Pseudochromidae; genus Pseudochromis; species Pseudochromis fuscus. Next base: position 5,819 of record OOFC01025967.1, on the reverse strand, counting down.
TTCAGGTCTCAGGCTGCAAAAACATTGTTAGAGACTGTAACCATAGTGCTCAATTTGAACTTTATCTGTCCACTACAGCTGTTTCCTAAAGGTTTCTGGTTTGTCCAGAGATGATGTTGCATATTTTAGATGCTTCCGATGAGGCCTTAGGTGAGGATTACTTTATAGCACATAAAATACAAAAATCTATTTGACACTAAAGGACACGCCTGCTGGCACACCTGGACAGACTGACAGGAGGAGGATTAAGATCGATTAATGACCTTTCTGATAATGGAAATCACAAACAGGAAGTGGAGTTTTCCTCAATCAGTCTAGAAATCCGACTGGGTTATGATGTATGCATGCATACAAGTTATATACAGTTAAAATAGAAAATATAATTAACTTTTACATGGTGGACAATGTATTCAAACTTGAGTATAAATGTCAAGTATCTGTATTGGACAACGTTGCACAGGAGCTTTTGGTGTTTTTTAGGTTTTCTAATTTCTAAGGGTGCACTTCTGTTTTTTAAAAGTGCAATCGCTTCTGTTTAATGTTTTTTAAATTTTATTTTTATTTGCAAGGAGAGAAGCCATTTGTAATTTCATTGTCCCTGAGTATAATGACAAAGATCAAGGTTTATTAGGCAAATATTTTCTGAACCAGCAACATATCCTCATAACTCTGCCTCTCCCATGCATGACAGTGGGAGTGACGCAGGTGTTTTAAATGATGTGGTCTAAAGTCTGAGATGTGTGTAACTCAGAATTAAACTTATGACAAACTGAGGAGGTCCTTTAGTCTGTACACAGTGTTTGTTGTCGCTGGAAAATCATTGTTTGTATAGTGTGTACACAAAGTTTGTATGTGAAACAAAAATTAACCTAGGGTAGTCCACGTCCACTGCAATCACCCGTGGACACTCACACGAGCTGATGAGGACCACCGTGGTGATAACGCTGTTGATTTTGACGCAGCCGCAGTCACAGTTTGTAACCCTGCAGCAGCCAATGGGCGCGAGGGGCGGACAGCAGCCGCTAGGGGAGTTGTCCGCCTCCATGTCTTCCTATTGGGCTGCCTTAAAAAGGCCAAACACGCTTCCACTTCTTTTTCTACGTCCAACCCCCGCCTCCTGCTGCAGCCGCCGTACAGAAATAGAAAGCTTTGGGAGAAAGAGGACCTCTGAAGAGTAGTAGTAGGAGTGAGGACACATCAGCAAACATTAAGGTCCGTGTGGTTGGTCGTTAGCAGGAGGGGGACGTTAGCTTACGTCTTAGAATAGCTTAAAAAAGGAAGCTTGGCTGAACACCAAGCAGGGGCGTGTAAATAACCAGAACACACAGATTTATTTACACAACTTTTTTTTCCTTAATAATCCTGTGAATTTGTCCGCAATTAAATTAGCCTGACACCTTCCAACCGATACTTTTTTTATTGAGGGAATGGCCTTAGATTTCGCCGCTGGATGTATAGGAGGTAAGTAGCACTGGTTACAAGCTAGCCACGTTAACAGGTTGACGCTAGTGCGTTCACACCGCACGCGAATGTTCGCTCGTCTACTCGCGATTATGTACTGCTGATTTCGCCAGCCTCCCGGTAACCGCGGCGACCGCCACTTCCGCCATCAACAACCAGCGAGATTGAGAATGTCATTGCCTTCACCTGTTGTGGAAGTTCCACAAACTAAGAAAAGTTCCTCTGCTTCTTGGTACAGAGTTAAAGTTGTGTCATTAAGCTCTGGGCGGATACAGACGGCGACAAGAAGCTCGTCCTCCATTGTTATGCCGTGACGTCTGGGAAGCGGCGATATCACGTGATGTGTATTTTTCGCTCTGGTGTTCGCTTCTACTCGCGTCTTCCCATTCACTTGATACGAACACGCGTCGCGAGTGAAATTGTCGCCGCGTGCGGTGTGAACGCACCGCTTAGCATTAGCTAGTTCACTAAGTGGTGTTTGTTCGCTACTTTCTCGAGAATAAAACTCTCACACGTGCAGCTGACTTTTTAAAAGTATCAAGTATCAGCCTTTCTGGCATCATCCGTATTTTTCCATGAGTATTATCTGACACATCACATCCTGCATTGTGAAATAACCTCCCAGTGTTTCCACATTAGGGAGTAGCCCTGCTTGTTTGAATGCAGGTAGGTAGCTTACCTGCTTCCATTAATGGCCTCACCCTTTAGTGCAAATCCTTGGGAATCTGGTCAGCTGTTTTGTCTTTGCTCAAGGCTGAGTCTTCCCAAACTGCACTGCACATCAAGGACCCAGATAAACTCAAACTACGTGTGGTTTAATTCTCTTGTCTTGAGTGTACATGCTAGGTTAGCTCTTTTTATTTGTAATGCTCATCCGACTCATCTGGACCATAGTTGTTGTAGTTGTTGACATTCAGAAATACTAAATGTCTCTTTTACATAGCAAGCTAGTTACCTGTTAACAGGATGTGTGTGCATAATGTGTAACCATAAGCTGCACACTAGTAAATGAAGCATCAGAAGTACTTGCATATATTTAATATTAGCTTAACCAATGGTAAACAGCAGATCTGGTGGCATTTAATGTGCCTGTCAGTAGCATCAGTGCAAATTTGATTTGTCCAAGTAGAACAAAAAAGACTGATTTAGTGGTTAATCAGTTAACGCGAGTATGTGTGCATGAGTCAACAGGTCATGGTAAATCATAAGTTTGCTGACGTGTGAGGGGGGAGGATGACATGGAAGAGCTAAATATGAGCTTTCCCACAAACACAGAAAGTATAATGTATATTACAATCAGACAAAATAACCCTGACGTACTGTCCCCGTGCAGCATTTGAAGATGATATAATTTCGTGATTAATAAATTTAAAGTTGAACAATGAGTTTTTGGCTCATTGACATAAGTCAAGGACAGGCCGCTGCTCAGCTTTCGTCACTGGGTACAGTGCAGTGACCAGCTGATGACTTTGCTCAGTCTCGCAATGTCTGGGATGTTTGCTGTTGCGAGGTGAGCCTCCTGTTTCCCCTCCCCAAAATCAAACCATAGCAGCAGCAGCAGTGCATCACCCTGGTGCATTGTATTCAAACCATATCGATTCATGCATGCGTGGTTGTAGTCCCTGCAATGAAGACAGACACGTGCAAGACGATTTTAAACCCTGTGTCTTGTGTTGTTTCAGGTGCTGCTGGTGTTTTAGTTGGACATCCATTTGACACTGTGAAGGTGGGTGTCCACTCCGTCCTCTCTGCTGTTTACTCTCATTAAGCAATGACATGTTTCAGGGCTTTGCTGTGAAAATATTGTAAGTCAGACCACTTTGTTGGCAGCCTGGATTTTGAATCAGCTCATCTGAAAGTCCACAGTAGGAAAGAGATAACTGAGCATGAGGAAGAACATTATTAGGACACTGATTGACACACAGTTGCACTTTAAATGTCAGCAACAGAATACTATAAATACAGTTTAGAAAGAATAAAACTGACAGAAAAAAGTTAGCAGCTCATGCTCGTATATTTAAGTGTAGATCAAGGAGGGACACACTCATGCTCACAGGACACTCCCTTTCAGTGGCATTTTTAGAACAACTGCATTCCTCCCTAATCATATACAATTGTCATTTTCATCGACTCACATCAAAATCTAAATTTAGTCGATGTTTTATGCAGTTTTCCTCCCATTTGTTCAAAAAGAGGTTCACTAGAGGCTGTAAACTAGTAAAAATACCTAAACGCTGCTGTTATGAATTATGCACAAGGTGGCAAGGTGAGGAAAGTTTGTACTGTTGTGTGAATTTGTTAGCATCCACTTTGGGAGGCACACGCATGGTGAATGGTTGGTGTGTGGTTGTGGTTCTTTTTACACCTTGCTTTCAATGTCATTTCTCCCTGAGCCGGTGTCTGCTTGGGTGGCGTGGGGGAGGCTGTCTTTAACAGCAACAGTGTCACTGTGTTGTAGATGAGAGAGAGAAATAAACAACCTCTCCACGGAAATGTGACCTAGTAAGTATGGTCAAGGTCTTCCTCTCTTCCTCTCACCCAATGTCCTGTCTTGAGCTATAGAGATATAAAACACAGAAGGCATTTTGTTTTTAATTTTTCCCCCTCCCTCCAACATGTTGAACCCTCTAAGCATCCCTCCCTTTTTTTTTTTTTTTATTCTAATACCCTGAAAGATTTCCAAAGCCTGCCTGTTTCCCCTGTAAAGCTGTGTTTTTGGTTTGTAGTCACTGTGGTCGTCTCTTTTTTTTAATTTTTTTTATTATTATTATTTTTTTAATGTGACACTAACATGAAGGTTTGTCCTCCAAAGGTGCGACTTCAAGTTCAAAATGTGGACAAACCTCTGTACCGTGGGACGTTTCACTGCTTCCAGTCGATCGTTCGTCAGGAGTCGGTAAGCTTCGCAGTGACTCCACTCCCTCTTTAAAATGTCATAGCTGTTAGGTAAGGTGTGCAGCTCTCACCTCGTGCCGCTCATTACATGGAGAATGCATTAATTAAAGTGTCCAGTTACAGTCGTCCTGTCGCCGGGTGCAGCAAGCATGTTCCTAACATGGGGTGTTGGAGGAGGTGTGTCTGTCAGTCAGGGTCAGTGAGGACCTTCTTCCTGCATGGGCTAAATTAAGCTTTGGACATTATGCCATTTGAGCTAGGTGGATGTCTCATGGCTGTTCTCACATGGAGGAGCAGGATGGTGGCTTCTTAGGTCATAGTTAGAAAGACATTTTTTTTGTTTATGTAACTCCACAGGTGGGGAAAGGGTGAGCAGGTTGAAGGAGGATATGTGACTGCACTTGTTTGGTTGTACCTGTATGTTCTGCATTCCAGTGCTGCCTCTGAGAGAGACCAGAGGCTTCAAAAATGACGTGCTTTCACTCTTATCTTTTGGCATGTGGACTGTAAAACCAGCACACAGCTCATCGTAACGCTCTTTTGCTCAGCAACACAGTCAATGCTGAATTTCATAGAATTTGCCCAGAGCAATTCTGCAAACGGCAAAATTTTAACATGTGAATATTTCACAATAAAAGACTTGTTATAAATGAAGCGTTTCGGTCCTCATTAAAAGCTAGTGGTTTATTTTTGAAATGCTTGAAGGTAGTTTTGAGCATCTATAGAATCAGACTTTATCATATTGTGATGTATTTGCAGCAAAAACAGGATATGTAGGCGGGACAAAATGTTTAGAGCAATTTGATTGGACCATTGACGCATAATGAAACACCATAGCTGTTAGTTAACTAACTTTACCAGATAACATTAGTGCTATGAACTAACTGATCATAGACCAGCAAACTACCGATTGGCTGCTACTGCTGTGTCAGTGTTTTCTGATTGGTCGACAGGTGGAATGATGCTGTCGCTTGGTATCAAACAGATGAAACTAGAGATAAAGGTCTGCCTCTGATACAGCCTCAAATAGTGGCCAAGTACATTTGTCCCAGCCACTGTTAGAGGATTTACAGTAATGAGCTTCAAAGAGACATTTTGGGGGCGTGGCTAGATGCTTCACTGTCCTCTCCAAATATAGTCATTTCTGGCTCCAAAACAAAGTCCACAAGCCAATGGGCGACGTCGCTGTTGACCTGTGGTCTGACTCCCTCACTGATCCCTGTCTCTGTGTCTTTGTGTCTATAGATGCTCGGTCTGTACAAAGGTATCGGTTCCCCCATGATGGGCCTGACCTTCATCAACGCCATTGTGTTTGGCGTCCAGGGCAACGCCATGCGCAAACTTGGCCGCGACACCCCTCTCAACCAGTTCCTGGCTGGAGCCTCCGCCGGTGCCATCCAGTGCGTGATATGCTGCCCGATGGAGCTCGCCAAGACGCGCATGCAGATGCAAGGGACTGGGGA
>OOFC01025956.1:0-12137 GCA_900323345.1 Pseudochromis fuscus | reverse complement strand
AGCCTTTAATTTTCTCAAAAACCGACAGTGCGCCTTATAATCCGATGCGCCTTATATATGGATCAATATTGGTTAATTATGGCTACTGAAGTCAGGGGGCGTTGCCGAAGTAACAACAGTAAAAACGGTAAAGGAATTCCAGTCCCACATTACTTGTGTGTATAGAGACCCCAAAATGTGCACTAACTACATTATAAAAAGTTACACTACCTGTTGTACCTTGCTGTTGGTAAAAGATAATACTACGTCAGTGATGGGGAAAAAATAAAACAGCTGTTCATGTAGCTTTGAACTGTGACAAATGGAGTTGGAAATACATTGTTTTCAACGAAGGCGGCGCAAATACCGGTAAGAGCTACCAGTACATACGGTATCGTATTGTGAATGTACTAGCTTGTTTTGGGAGTGAACAGAGTTGTCAGAACGTTGGTTTGTTTTCTATTAATAAAGTTTGACTGACTGACTTTAGCGCAGCTTCATCTAGATGGATGGATAACGCAACCCCAGCCACTACAGTAGTTTCTATTCTATGCGCCTTATATATGAATACAGTTTTAAAATGGGCCATTCATTGAAGGTGTGCCTTATAATCCAATGCTCCTTATAGTGCGGAAAATACGGTACTCAAATGTCACAAATTATTAGATTTTATTTTTTTTTAATGAGAAGTCTGGAAAGTAGGTTCAAATGTGTAGGGCCCCTGCATGGTGCATGGTGGTTTGATATCATCTAACACAAAACATGGCTGTTGGTCCAAAAAAAAAAAAAAAAACCCCAAAAAACCAGAAACAAGTACAAAGCTACTGTTGAAAGACGACTCAATCAGAAAACCATTAAAGCTATTTGCAAGTCCCCTTTGAAGATGCATTATAACATTTGGTTTGCAGCCAGTATTTTACCATTCATAACATAATACAAGGTTTTTTTAAATACTCAAACTTAAAAAAAAAAAAAATCATGGAGCAATGGAAGGACAAGGTCTACTCTTGACAAGGAAACAGCCCCTGATTACCTTTATTACCCCTAAAAGCTACAGGACTACCCCCAAATGGATGTTTGGAGCCTCGCATGCGGATGAGACACATCTGAATGTCTCCTGTGAGTGTCGTTGCACCCAGTAAATGTCACAGAAGCAGACGATATATGGCTGCCATGCAGAGCTGCATTAAAGCAAAAACCGCCACGATTTTACTGGACATCGGTGGTAAATTGACTGTCAAAAATTACCATTGTCATTTACTATCATCATCCTTAGAAATTACAGCCCTGGATTTATGCACAGGGACAGATATATGCGTTGGCCTGCATGTTTCTGTGTAAGCGAGACAAGAAGAGATGTGAGACAAGGATGAGGAATAAAAAGGATGCAAGCGATAGGATGAGCGAGAGAGGAGGAAAAAAAAATCTGAGAAACCGAGTAGCCGCTTTCTTTATGTCTCAACCTTTCCGTCTACGTGTGGGTCTGTGTGGATGTGCACAATCCAGCAACCTTGTGCATGTTTGAGTGTGTCAAAACAGTGCAATGCTCCCATCCAGCTCACATCGCTCCAGGTTTGTATCCCTCCAACTGCAGGTCACAAAGTGACATTGTGCTTTTATGGCTGCTCTCCATGGTGCTTCACATAAGCTCTGAAATGACTAAATCCCTCAGCCAGTGTCCCTGACCCCCAGCATCCCTGTTAGTGCTGCTGCATTCACACTCTTTGATGTGGCCCTGAATTGGAATCGGTCATCGGCCTCATTCCAGGGGTTGATACCGCCTCTGCTGTTCACATGCCTACAGGTCTGCAGAGCTCGGCAGTCGGCTGCTGTCTGTCTGATTGTCTGTCTGCGCCTCTTGTCTTCACCACCAGTGCTGAAATGGATGGAATTATAAGTGCAATAACCTTGAAACGAGATCTCTGTCTTTCCTACCATGTTGGAGAAAGAAGCAGAGAAAGAAGAAATCAACTTAGCGAGCTCCATGGGATGTCAGGAGAAAATGTCCAGCTGCTGTCCACCCACATCCTCGCAGATGAAAGAGCTCATTTTACTTCATGAAGTAAAATAATGAGATTATATGTCCTGCAAATGAAGCACGCTGACTACAAAGAAGAAATTAAGGCTACGTTCACACTGCAGGGCTTAATGCTCAATTCAGATTTTTTTATGAAATCCGATTTTTTTGCGAGTTTGTTCACATTTCCGGTTAAATGTGACTTGTATGTGATCTCCTGTGTGAACTTAAGTACAACCCAAAAGTGTCCCGCATGTGCAGAAGAGGACTTAACGACGTCACGCAGCGAGCGAGCTTCAGTGTTTGCAGAAGTAAACATGGACGATAACGGTGCAGTGTATTTGACGATTCTAACACTGATGAGACAAGTTTTTTGGCCATGGCGTTTTGTGGATCAGTGGCAGCAACATCCATCCAGAGAAACACATGGGTGCAGGGTTGCAGCCAGGAGTGGTGGGATAGTGATGTGAGAGGCTTTAATTATATGCAGATTCACCCTTTAACCCTCCACCAAGAAAAAAGCGGCCAAAAACATTTCCTTATGCATTTCTTATTTTCTTGCTGCATGAATAACAAGAATCAAGGTTTTTTCAACTCTATAAAATGTCTTATTGACCTCTACCAAATGGTTGAGTTGAATATATATAAATACAAAGAAGTCAACAGAAATGAACAGAACAAATAATTTTTGTCCCTTAGCACCTGTATGCAATAGAATAACATAAATGTAGCATATATACATGAACAGTGATGAATTTAAATTACACCAGCCTTGCATCTTTACCTTCACCAAATGGGTGATTTGTCAGTCTATGGTAGAGTCATGCTTTTAGAAAATTATTTGACTCTGATAAAAAAAAAAATTGTATAAGTTATAGTATGTCAAAAAAATTAAGTTCAACATATTTTTCACTAAGATACAGTCACTTGAAATGTGCTCTACCAAATGGTTGAGCAGACAGTTGAAGGGTTAAAGACGTTTGTCGCATATTGTGACGTGTAGGTTGGATAAATGCGACCTGGCCGTTCAGACAGAAGTCACATGACAAAAGATACGTATCTGATTTAGGACCACATATCTAAGTGGCCTGGGTCGCATTTGAAAAAATCGGATCTGTGTTGTTCAGACTGTCATGAAAAGATCAGATACAGTTCACATAGGGGCAAAAAAAAAAATCTGATTTGGGTCACTTCAGCCTGCAGTCTGAATGTAGCCTTAGTTTGGTTTATCACTTCTGGTAACGATGAGGTCATGTTGCAAATATGTCAGAAAGTAACTTTTTTCTTTTTTTTTTGTTTTGTTTTGGGTTTTTTTTAGAAGTGTCTATCAGTTGAGGTGCAGTTACCTCTAATGGTGTGAGACATTCACACTTGCTCATTGTGTGCTGTGGGTCCTTTGGCAACTAAGTGGCAGTCAACCATGTGCTGCTGATACATTCAGCATCTATTATTAGACTTAAATCTATCCGTGAGCCCCTTATTGTCTAACACTGGCTGTAACGATGAAAAAAAAAATTGGACAATAAATTATTATGTGAAGAAAATGCTCAATGAAGACCACTGTAATTATTGCTCTGCGGTCTATTATTACTTTTTTTTCCCCTCTTTTTTTTTCCTTGGCTGATAATTGAATTTAATTATTCAGGGTCTGTCTTTTTAATATGTTTTCCTCATTTCCTGGCAAATTGATTATGTATACCAATCTTCTCTTGTCTTCTTTTTGCATCACAGTATCTGTTGGCCTCGTACACTCATTCATACTGGTTCAAATACAACTCTTATTTCACAGGAGAGTTTGCATACTTAGTGTAAAATATGTGAGTGCTGATATATGCAGTGTGAATATGCGCTGCGCACCAAATCTTTATTGTGGATAAAAACACTGTGATATATTGTGTTAATTTTCACCCGCTAAGAATAACTCTTTTATAAGCGCTGCCAACTGCACTTGTCACTGAGGTGAAAATGAAACTTGCAACGACTCAGACGTAAATTGTTCTCCTTCAGTCTTGGCTTTCACGTGTTCAACCTGGATACAGAGGACCAGGTGATATTGACCTCATTTTTAGTTTGTTTGGTCTAACCCCTTCAGCTGGCCTGCTCACGGATGACAAATGCATTATTAAACAGCAGCTAAGCCAACTCAAACTTCACATTCATAATGAAATGCAAGCCGGGGTTAAAGTAGGTGGAGCTGCTTAGCGTGCCAGCAAAGACATCTAGGAGATTTTAGATAGCTGTGAAACAGCTCAAGGGTATTCTATATGAGGCACCACCCCCCTGAGATTTGCTCTGGACTCAGGCCGGGCTGCTGGAGAGATATTGTGGGATACAAGTGCTAATGAGAAGGTACTTTTCACAGCCAGAAGTGTTATCTTGGTGGTTATCTCTGGGCTGGTTCAATAGGTTGCAGTTTTTATTGTTCTATGGAGAAACACTAAAATGAGGAAAAACATTTACATCACGCAGTAGTAAACAGAGAAACCCTATTGTTACTCAGCCGTGCTTGAAATATGTTAAAACCCGTAATCACGCAGTGTCATTTACACAGTTCACACTTTCGAAGACAGTGCTGCCCCTGCGCCCCAGCAGTGCCCGGGTATATATTTTTTTCAAACTATCATGGAAAGGGGGTTCTCCTCAATGCCACCTTTCTCCAGATCCCTTACTAATTGTTTCTGTCTCCAAGGTAGCATGGCTGCTCTTTGATGTTCAAACCCCTTCCTCCTCACAAAGGAGACTGACGGCAGGAGCAGAGAGAGAGGCAGATGGGCCGCGACAGGATGCTGCGAACCTGACGTCTCTCTCCCCCTTTCAAGTGCTCTGGTTCAATCAGCCCTTGCCGCACAAGCTGTTGTGGAGCACCTTTGAAATCATGGCGTCTGCACAATAGTCTTGACTGTTAATGACTTCTTGTAAAGTTCCAAAGCGGCTCTGATTACACATCCTTGTGCACACGCGCATGTACCGGCGAGCACGGACTGGAACAACAATGTCGTGTATAACCATGGCTGCACACACACACACACACCACTCAAACCCACTAAGCTGTGTGTGTGTGTGTGCTCAGAAACATGCTTCATCTCTTAGGCAACACCTTGGAAACCAGAGTGAGGACACAAGTAAACAATTAATATGTTAATTAGGCTGATGTGTGAGGCCGGTGCACTTGTATGGAAGAAAATGTGAATTAAACGTCCATGGTCCACTGCAACAGAATCCACATTATGCTGTCTGTGTAAATGTAAGCATACATATTTTTATTATGTTGTTTCAAACATACATTTGAGTGATGGTTGAAACTGGGTTACAGCTTTAAAATATTGAGTGTTCACGTAGGAGGCATATGTGATTACAAACTGGGTTTCAAAAGCATTCTGCGCTGGGTTTGATTTGGTGCCATGTTACATCTTGTTATAAACTACCAGGCTTCTTGAGCCATTTTAGAGAAGTGCTATCAAACGGTACAAGATGTCAAACATGCAGGTGTTCACCCCTAGAAATATGGCACCACAGCTTACAGCGTGCCTTGAAAATACAACTAACGTATTGGACTGCCTTAAAGGAAATGGGGAATCCAGTTCTCTCTGGAGCTGAAACTGCAAGGACTGGCCTTAATTAGGTGGTAGGCAAAGCGAAACTGGCATGTCGAGGTGTGTGTGTGTGTGTGTGTGTGTGTGTGTGTGTGTGTCTGAGCAGGAAAGAAAGACAGTACAATACTTTCCTTTGCTTAAACTGGTGAGGCTTATTGCCCAAACGTGTTACCTTGCTGTCAAAACTGTCAGGGAAGTCTTCACCTTTGCTGACCAATGGCTAGGCGTGATAAGTACAATTATTCCTGTACATCCACAGGAGTTCAGAAGGTTCCTGATCATCGCCACAGAACTAACGATGCCATCATCACGAGCTGTGATTTCTTCTATAATATTTTGGAACCAATTTCATATCATTCCCACATACTGATATTCAATATTACTGCAATTGTTACTAATGGAAAATAAGCTGGCGACCAGTTGTGCAGATGACTAGAGATGGCTCGATACCACTTTTTCAGGACCGATACCGATACTGCAGCACTGAGGAACGTCCAATACAGATACGATACCTTCTTTTTGTCCCTCTAAAAGTTGTTAATAATACGTTTATGGATGTAATTTGTATGGATGTAAGTTGTATGGACATAGTTATATAGACATAGACATAGACATAATAACTATGTCTATGCCTTGTACCTCCTCTCCTGTGGTTCCAGAAAAGGACCCGACCAGGTCCTAGCAGGTAGTAACATCTTACTGGTCGGACTCGTCACTGCGTCATCACAGAAGGAAGATTTGTGACTGCAAGCGACACCATCTGCACTGTTTTAGTCTGAATAGGAAGTTTTTGCAATGTGGCACTAAATAGATTTAATGTACAATATCAGCGCTTTAGTTAAAAACCTGAGCTGAAAAAAAAATGTGAGGTCTGAGCGCCCGGTTGGTCGAACAGCTGACGGAGGTCGTAGCAAGAGCTCATATCTCCGAAAACATCGGAGCAAGTTTTTAAACCAGCTCTAACTTAATAAATTAAAAACATTTGAAGTTAAACCAACTAATTTCTGGCCACACAGTCCGTTCTGTGATGCTGCTGCAGATGTTTAAGTTTCTTGTGTTGAAATGTCCGTTTCTGCTGTCACTCCCTGAGACACTCCACTCAGCGTTTACTTCTCTTCTCCTTTAGTGTAAAGTAATTCAAACACAGATATGATGCAGCTCTGCAGCTTTTCTCTGTTCACTCTGGTCGCGTGAACAAAACACACAGCACATGGAAACCACGGCAACGAGATAGTTTGAGCTTATGGACCATCCCTACTGATGACTGACCTGGATTGGTGATGAGCAACAATAGGGAATAAAATAAAAAGACAGTGCAGTATTAGAATTATTATTGCACTTTTTGCCTTGCACAGTTTTCCTGAATGTTGACTCTAATTAGCCTGTCTTTACTGTAAAAGCACAAAAACATATTGTTAGTGTCAGTGTAATGAGAGACTGGGCAGAGGGTCACCTGTAGACAACTTCCACTGTTATTGCAATTCTTACTAATTGCAAATGAAGGCCAGTAAAGGTCATTGCTAATGTGACTGGGTGAATTTAAAGGGCACATTTCATATCCTCCACAGTGTCTTCAGGTTATTGTCCCTTTGATAAGATATGCATCGTCAGTGACAAATAATACCCACTGCATGTTAGAGTGGAGACTGTGGAGAGTAGGTTAGCTGTCAGTCTGTTTACATTTACACATTTAATTTGAATGTTTTTTGCAATCAACAGTTAGAACAGTCAAATGAATTGCATGTTGATCAAGGTCAAGGGTTTTTTTTATGTGGTATATTAGGTTTTAATTGGTAATTTTAATGCCTTACAGACAAATCAGAGACCCACATGTTCCTTCACTGCAAAGGACACATTCCTTGTAACGTTGTGTTTGTCATTTAAAGGAGCCTATCAAGTTCTCGCAAAATTACAAGCCCTCCATATTCATGTTTGGCTTGTCTGTTTCCATTCATTGCACATGCTCCCACCCCTGTGACACCTCTAATTGTATCAGTAAAAAAAAATAAAAAAAATATGTTGAACAAGGTGAGATTATAATACAAAGAAGACAAAGTGAAAATGGATTCTTACCAGCTCCTGGTTGCCACAGTGTTTTGGGGATTTTCAGTCTTGGTTTTATCGACATGACTTCAAACAGCAATAAACGGAAATACACAGTACACATATTAAATATACCCTGAAGATCTATGGACTTTAAGGATCCACTGACAGGTACTTTAGAGCTGCTGATGTCAGTTACATAATATGTTCACAACAATTCCCCCCTGAAAACATAAGGAGGGGAAAAATTTAAATTGTAGAGACCTTCACCCAAAGCATATTTAGGGAGTTTGGTGGCGATTAACCACTGATCAGAAATATGGCAGCTGATATAAAAAGTGAAACAGTGGAGGAATATATTATGCCTCTCCCCTGTATATACTCCCTGCCTCTGTCTTGTCTTTTGTCAGATTTGGATTGTCTGCTTGTCTTCCTCCTGCTTTGTCCACCTGTCTACCTGTCCCCATTTGTCTCCCCTGTTTTCTCTGCTCCTGTCCATGTCGCCATGCCAAACTGTTTTTGGAGTTTTTTTCCTATGATCTCATTAAACTTTTTTGTTTATTCCCACCAGTTAACCTCCGTATTTTGGGTCCTTTCACCACTCTGCTCCATAAAAGTATGATCTGACAAGAGACAAGACAGAGGCAGGGAGTATCATTGGGGACAGGCTGATTACCGTATTTTCTGGACTATAAGCCGCTACTTTTTTCCGACACTTTGAACCCTGCGGCTTAAACACTGGTATGACTCATGTATCGGTGGCACGAAGCTCTTTTTACAAGCTAGCAAGCTCCGTGCCGCTGATACATTTAGCCTCGTCACATCAGACCTGGTCAGAGTGGACCACATGAAACTCATCTCATCTTCTCTACCTGCTTCTCCACACTTGGGTCGCAGGGGTCTGCTGGAGCCTATCCCAGCTGTCATCGGGCAGGAGGCGGGGTACACCCTTGACAGGTTGCCAGCCTATCGCAGGGCTAACATATAGACAAACCACCATCCACGCACCCACTCACACCTACAGTCAATTTAGTATGATCAATTCACCTAACAAGCATGTCTTTGGACTATGGTAGGAAACCGGAGTAGCATGAACAGGGAGGACATGCAGACTCCACACAGAAAGGCTTGAGCCGAGATTCGAACCCCGAACCTTCTTGCAGTGAGGCACAAGTGCTAACCACTGCACCACCGTGCCGCCCACCACATGAAACTGTTCGAATAAATTCACTTGCGGCTTATAGACAAGTGCGCTCAATAGTCTGGAAAATACGGTAATTAAGGGGAGACAGGCAAACAGAGAGACACAGGTGAAACTCGGGAGGGGAGGAGGAGACAATCACAAAGACCAGAAGTAAAGACAACAAGATTCACAAAGAAACAGAGCTTGGAAATTAAAACAGGAAATAAACCAGGAGCACACACACAGACAGGAAACACCAGAAAAAAAAACAAGAAAACAAAAGGAGAACTATAATTAAACACAAGGAAGAGTAATCAGTGCATCATGGGAGATCCCCCAGCAGTTTAAGCCTAGAGCAGCATAACTCAGGGATTGTTCAGGGTCACCTGGGCCATCCCCAATGATCAGCTTTGTCAAGCAAGGTGAGGTATTAAGGGGATGCTGGAGAGATGTGGTGGACAGACAATCAGGCAAAGAATGGGTTTAACTGGGACCGCTGATTAAAATATGAAAACCAGGTAATCAGGAGAGTATCAGGTGACCTCAGCCACAGCTTTAATTCAACATCAGGCTGTTTGTAGCTGATGTCATTACAGATTTTATATGTTATATCAGGTGCCTACATTAACAGATTTCATTACTTGGAACAATTTAACGGTGTTGTCTGGGTGAATTTGTAAGAGTGGATATCAAGGTTTTGTAAAAAAGAAAAACTATTTTTAGTAATTAGTGTACTTTTAGAGTAATTACAGGTACAGAGACTGTGTACTGTGTTTTTGTTGTCTGAATGAGGGAAAAAAACACTGCAAATTAAGCATCCTGTTAATCACGTATACACACTCTTGACTCCAAAACACAAGTAGGTGTGAAATAAATAGGAATAATAATCTTCCTTTATCTTAACAATTCTCAATCTTCAGCTGTGTTACTCAACCACATGGAAATTAAGTCTGTTAGCACCCAAATCACTCATACCTCTGTTCAGTAAGATAAATATAAACAACAGTGTAACAGGTGATGTAAGTGGGGTTTAGACATGAGTGGAATTGAAATCGAAACTTTTAGCTGTTGCAGGATCAGTTGAACAATTAAGCAGGCTGAGAAAATCCAATAACATGGAGCTCGGACAAAATTTGAAATACATAGGGAAAAGAGAGGAAAGTGAAAATTGTATAAATTTGTGTACATCTATGGTACAGCATGAGATAATCCAGTAGTAGGAAGAAGTCAACCATCAGGTGAAGAAAAAAACCAACACTTTAGCTTTTTTGTGCAGGCAGTAAGATGCTGAAAGTACAAAGAGGCGTTGCTCCGGGGCTGTCAGAGGACAACTCCTCTGTTGTGACTTTGTGAGTGAAAATGTTGCTGTAGGTTGTCTCCAGGTTCCTTTGAGTCTGTGCCAGAAATCCAGAGCACAGACATCTGAATAATGTTCCTTAAATGAAAAACAAAAACCCCTCTGTTCATCTCTCCATCCTTTCTGTACACTTCATCATATAGAGTAGAGGTCCTCAATCCTGGTCCTCAAGGGCCCCTGTCCTGCATGTTTTAGATGTGTCCTCCTACCTACACACCTGATTCAATGATCAGGATCATTATCAGGCTTCTGCAGAGTTTGATGATGAGCTGATCATTTGAATCTGGTGTGTTAGGAGAGGGACACATCTAAAACATGCAGGATAGGGGCCCTCGAGGACCAGGATTGAAAACCCCTGATATAGAGGATCAGCCAGGTAAACAAAAATCATTATAAACAAAAACATTTTGATGAGATTAGAGCAACATTTCTATTTGTGTCTTACAGAACTTTGCAACACAGTAATTTCTCATTATTTTACTACATATGGAATAAAAAACTGTGAATGTTAGTGCCTGGTATAATTATGTATTTCTTATTTTCCCTCCAAAAGAAGATATATCATAGTAGCCAATTTGCATTTGTAACAAACCACACAGCTGGAACATCTGTTGAAAACTTGTAAATTGCAACTATTTTAATTGTGGATTGACACTGAATGTCAGCAACATAAATAACACAGGTACAGATAATAAGTGTGCCTTACACTTCCAGCTGTAGCAGAGTGATTTGAAGTGTTTACATCACTGCTTACAGCCATGTGTTACTGTAAATGTATTCAGTAGTACGGAGGTAAAACTTTCATTTCTAAGATTAGGAAACAGGCATTATGTTGCTTTGAGCATTTGATGTAAAAAACAATGTAATTATCATGGAGGTGCTGATTCATTACAGAGACCAGTAAATGAAGTGTGAAGGCATCAGTGCAACTGAATCCACTGAAGATGTTTCCTGGTGTTAGAAAAGCAATAAAAAGTTACACAATGCTGTTCTGGCTCTGGCGTACAATGGTTGATTAACCCTTTTGTCACTGATCAGGATCAGCTGTAGATGGCTGTAGATCATTGTGACTCTGCATACTCTGCACATTGTATCAATGGCAATCTTTCCCCTTGGTCCAATCTTTCATTTGACAGTGTTTAAAGACGAGCTACAATTCTCATTTCAAGATTAGTGTTTATTCGTTTTGCATAGTTTGCAGTTTTTAAAAAATTATATCTAGTGTAGCGTGAACACAGGCTGCATTCCTGCTTCCTCCAACATCTCATCCACCCCCAGGTTGTATAAACAATCTGGCCAGTGGTAAATTACCACAAAGCCACAAAGACATTTGGAAAAACTTAAAGAACAGATAAAGAAGGATCCTTGGAGTCATAAATTTGCCTCCTCCATTTCTTTTTGACATGGTGAGGACATAAACCAAGCCGAGTGACAGTTCAGGATCTGTTGATTTTCATATGCCGGAGAGAGCTATCAAAAAGTCACTCTCCCTCTTTTGGGCCAAACTATTGAAACAAGAAGTAATGCTGGATTTACACCTCCATGCCCAGCACACGAACTGAAACCTCCATGTCCTTTAACCCTTTCTGTGGAGACACCCGGACGCCTATCCTCTGGCCCAAATGAGCTCCAGACCAGCTCGTAAATTAATTTGAGAGTGTTAACTCAGAGAAACTCAGTCTCCCTCTGAGACAAAGTTATATTAAGTGTTAATAAAGTTTAACTGTTTCATCATTGTAACCATTGTTCACTTGAAATGTGCATGTTATGAAAAATCTGATTAAGATGTCACCTTATCATGGAGCACCAGTGTTTCCCTTTTTGAATATTCTAATAATGTGTTTATACAGCATCCTAAGTATAAAGTAGTGATAATTACTCTCCTTTTAATGACAAAGTGGTAAAACTGTAATCTTGTACTTTATTGTGTTCATCACCTTCATCACTGCAACATATGATCTCAGA
>OOFC01025932.1:11645-35069 GCA_900323345.1 Pseudochromis fuscus | reverse complement strand
AGGTGGAACTTCTTTGTAGTCCACCTCTTATCTTCTCTTATCTTCTCTTATCTTATCTTATCTTATCTTATCGTATCTGATCTCATCTCATCTCATCTTATCTGATCTCATCGTATCTGATCTCATCGTATCTGATCTTATCTTATCTGATCTCATCGTATCTGATCTCATCGTATCTGATCTTATCTTATCTGATCTTATCTTATCTGATCTCATCGTATCTGATCTTATCTTATCTGATCTCATCGTATCTTATCTGATCTCATCGTATCTTGATCTCATCGTATCTGATCTCATCGTATCTGATCTTATCTTATCTTAGCTTATCTTATCTTATCTTATCTTATCTTAAAGCCCACAGCACTTTACAGTAAGAAGATTGCATGTTGATTGAAGTGTCTCGCATGGATAAAATAATTCAAAACAACATTAAAGTAAAACAAGAGTAAATGGGAAATAAGATTGAAAGTAAAATAAAATACTTGAGAGAATAGAATAAAATAGAATTGTTAAATACAGTTAAAATACATTTTGAAATGAAATAAAATGAGAGGATAGTTAAGATAGGAACCCAAGAAATAAAGTTTTTAAAGTAGTGCACTCCCTCTTGTGTGTTGCTAAGAGCCTCTGCAACAAGTGAATTTCTCCATGTTGAGATTAATAAAGTCATATCTATCTATCTATCTAGTGCAGCAGTGCAGTGTGATGAAGAGTGTTTCCATTCTGCACAGGCTAAAGTGAAAAGATATGTTTTAGGTTTTCTTATAATATAAACATAAATACAGTTTGAAAACAATAACTATATAGAAAAGCATAAGATAGAATATAGACGGACATTGTAACTACACAAAATACATAAGATAAGAGAATACCAATAAATGATGCCTTTAAAAGTAGAGCATAGTGTGAGGAAAAAATGAAGAGATCTCAAGTCTGTACAGCCAGATAAACACTGAGGTAAAAAAGATATGTTCTTAGATTAGTTTTGAATATGATTAACAACATATTTATATTTTTATGACGTAAAGTCAAGTTCAGGAGGGTGTGTAATTTGTTTTGGGTGTCACAGCACAGGCTGAGGAAATGAACATAAACTAGAAATGAAGTTAATTCATGAGCAGCAGGTCAGCAGTGGATTGCTAAGCTGTACACACACACACACACACACACACACACTCAGTCTCACACAAGGAGACAGAGAGCAGAGGAATGCAGGGTTGACAAGGTTGGCTTGTGAAACGTGGGCATCCATGCCAAGCAGAGCCTGAGCCCAGTGCCAAGGGCTGGAGCACAAGATGGGCTTCACCCGCCCGGGGCCCT
This sequence comes from Pseudochromis fuscus, assembly GCA_900323345.1. Taxonomy (NCBI): domain Eukaryota; kingdom Metazoa; phylum Chordata; class Actinopteri; family Pseudochromidae; genus Pseudochromis; species Pseudochromis fuscus. The sequence continues at coordinate 33,749 of OOFC01025932.1, read as the reverse complement.
GGCAGCCAGCGCCGAGGCCTGGGCAGACTGGGCGCTACCCAAGAGAGCGAGAGCCCATCCTGGCTGATTAATGAGGGTCTGTGACTGTGGCTGGCAGGTTTCACAGAGGCAGAGGGATAAACCCAGCGAGGTGTGGGGGGGTGATGGTGAAACCCTTCAGGAGGTTTTCCCAAACTTCCACAACATAAGGGATGCCTCCAATTTCCCTTTGTCTTTGAAAACATTGTTGCAACATTTGTTGGCATTTTGTAAATGACCATATTTAAAACCAACAGACTCCGACCTGCTGCTCAGCAGACAATTAAAACAGTGAAGCAGCACATGGAAAAATTAACCTGCATCTTTTAGTCTGGAGCCTGACTCGGTTATCTGGACCTCGGTGCTTTAGTCTGGATCTCAGTGCTTTACACTAGACCATGACACATTAGTACTTTAGTCTGAGCTTTGATGGTTAAGTCCAGACCTAGAAGATTTAGTCTCAACCTTGATGCTATAGTCTGGACCTCAACACTTTAGTTTGGACTTGATGCTTTAGTTTGGACCTCAACACTTTAGTTTGGACTTGATGCTTTAGTTTGGACCTCAGCGCTTTAGTCTGGACCTCAGTGCTTTAGTGTGGACCTCAATGTTTTAGTCTTGACCTGATGTTTAAAGATATGAACATCACTGCTTTAGTCTGGACATGATGCTCTGCCTGGACCTAGATTCTTAAGTCTGGACCTCAACGCTTTAGTCTGGACTTGTTTTAGTCTGGACCTACATTCTTAGGTCTGGACCTCGGTGCTTTTAGGTCCAGACTAACTTTAAATGCTGAAAGGAGTGAGGTCATCATTAAGGATCGCGTGGAGCTCCATAAGATGCAAACTTCTGTTTTCTGTTCATTCAGATTAAGAAGAGCCGTCCAGGTTTTAATGTCCGTGGAGGCCTTCAGTGGAGTAGTGAGATTTATAACTCTGGTCACAGCTGTACTGATATTTTATTCAGATTCTCACAAGATGGAGGTGAGACGCTCTGGCAGCTGTCGACTAAAACAGATGTTGTGATATCTACACGTACTGCATAATATACACATTCTTTCCCACCAATAAAGTCTCAAGTCCCATATTTCAGCTTGTGGTCGCTCTGGGCTCAGCAGCCATCTAACAGGAAGCAGGTGCGTATTACATCAGCGATGCCTAAACACATCTATTTTTGATGGCCAGGAGGAGAGGTTGTCAGGTGGTGCCCAACCTCCCTAGAGGGTGCTTGATGTCAGAAGTCCAGATCAAAAGAAAGAAGAAGAAAGGTCTGGATCCTTCACCAATACTTTACCAAAAACTCCTTTTCATCCTGTTTGGAAAAGTTTCCCAAAAAAATGCAATTTCAGTGGTGTCTTATTTAGACTCGGCCATGGTCCCTGGTCTCTGAGGGGAGTCATACCCCAGGAAGTACCTAACTCTCCAACAACCCACTTCGTTATCTTAGGAGTTTTCAAACAGCAAACACAGTGAGTGAGCTGGGAATCCTCAACACCCAACTACTACTGAAAACATCCATGTCATCCCCCCTTTGTCCTGTGAGTCCTGGACCAGCTGTTGTTATTTGGCTGTTTGCTTCTGTGCCACTTCCTCCCAGTCGTCCTCCCGAGGGACGGTCAGGTCCACCAGAATCACCTTATTTCCTTCCTCAGAGATCACGTCCAGGCTCAGAGTTGTGGACAGTACCTCCGCTGGGACTTTATCCCAAGGTCAGCTTTTATTTCCCATGACTGCAGCAGATTTTGTTTTCCTTGGCAAAACTGTACAACAGGCGTCTGACCCTGATCCTGGTTACTTTCCTTTCCTGCTCCAAAATGTCAGCAAGCGTTGTCAACGCCTTGTCATGGCGCCACCTATTTCCCTCGGGTAAAAGCCATTTCACACCCCGATAAGATATGCACCGTGGTTCCTGTCAGTCCAGACAACTGATACCACGGGTCCTCCCTCGTCCTCTGCCTGTGCAGGTTGACGGGGGGTTTTGGACGATGTTGTGTACAGCTCTGAGCTCCAGCCACCACACATCAGTCCAGGTGATTGTCCTCTTAAGGAGCAGGTATTTCAGCTCGGGGTCTCTCTGGGCTGGGCAGCCGTCTAACTGGAAGCAAAAATATTTCCCTGACTTGAAGCTGCTTCTTACTGGCAGCAAACACCACCCCGCCTGTGCAGCATGAGTGAATGGCTGTGTAATTCACTGACAGTGCCAAGCGAGTGTTAGCCCAGACTGTTAAAAATGAAAATGGCTTTGCTTTACGCTGTCCACCCACCAGTCGCCACCCACCCACCTAGAGCTTTAATGCAATAACACGATGTTGGAATGATTAGCCCTCTGTCTGTGCTGCTTCTACCTCAGACGAAACCGACAAACCAGACGCCTTACGACCCTAACTCACGAGGAGTGGGGGGTGGAGGGAGGGGTGACACTGAACAAATATAATCAACAGATCACAACAAAATGAGTAAGGTGCTGGATGTGGTGCTAACTGCTGAGAAAAGATGGGTTTACTGATATCAACAAAATAAACGAAAGGAAATATTCCTGAATAATAAACAATGATCTGGGGATTGTTGTTGGCTGAATAGGCAGTCACTCCATTTTTACATCTACCAAACAGCTTTAGGTTGTTATAGGAATCAACATGCCACATGTAATTAGGCACAGGGTAAATCTCAGCCCAAGAATAAAGCAGAACTTAATCAAAACTTAATCAAATCTTGATGAGACTTGTTTTTTCAGTATAGAAATTAAACACAGTGAGCTGCTCGCATCCAATCAAAGTGGAGGACACAGGCACATGCTAAGATCCATTCAATCAGAAAACAATGAACAATGTAGTCAACACCAACTGCGAGAGCTTGTCACATTTTTCTCTCCTCTGCACTTTTCTGCTTTTAATTAATCCTAACAATCATATTGAGATGTACATGAACATTGTCAGTAGTTTGTATCCCCTCTGTGCAGCAGGCTGCATGTTGTACACAGCGTGTGTGCAGCTGAGATGTTAGTGAGTGGGTGTCCAACAGCAAGTCGGTGAATCCCAAGGTTAGAATTGGATCCTTCATTAGGAAACAGCTTGTGGGGAGAACTGTTCCTTCCTAGATGTTAGACAGTAGCTTTTTTTTTTTACTCTATTTCTTGCTTGTTGTCATATTTATATCAGAACACAACGTGAGTCGGCACCCACATCAACAGGTGTTTATTTTTGTCATGCACATATGGTCATGGGGAGCTGGTCACATGGTGGCTCCCAGGCTTTTTTTTTCCATTTCTCTTTTTCCAAGATTGAACAGTCCATTTATATCAGGCATTAATTAAGGTGGGAGATTTGAGGGTGGTTGAATGCATCAGCTTATGAGCAAATCTGTACTTTTTTTTTTTTAATCTCTGACTTCCCTCATTTCCTGTCAACTCTTCACTGCTCTAACTGCTCAAGACATCTATAAAAAGCAGGTTATAGACTTCCTACAGGACTAACAATAGTGTGTGTTGCTGAACGTCATCATCTTGGCGCTTTAATCAATCTCAACAGTGACATGTTAAAACTTTCAATTTCACTATTATAATTTTTTGCTGTTCCTGTTGCATGTTAATTATTGTTTGATCTGTCATTTTTCCTACTTATATATTTATTAATTATCCCTTAGAATCACAAATGTCCACCTGTTTTATCCAACTCCTCATCAATTAAATGTGATTGTTAATGCGGAGCTGGATAAAAGTCTTTGATATGATAAAACACAGTGAACAGTCATCACATCAGTAGAAAACTGTTTTGCCACATTAGAATATTAATAGTGTTAAAACCTTAAATACAACTGGGGATAATTCTACATTACATTATCGTTATAATTTCACCAAATTGAATAACAGACTAACACTATATGGCTGGGGTGTGTACCATTTAGTTAGAGGGTATAAATGCTAAATTAAACTGCATTTTGTTGCTATAATTTAAAGTAACACTAAACGAGGTGCCACATGAGATTCAAACAAACAGCTTGTTAATGAGCTCAAGTAAAATACTCAACTCCTTATTTCCAAAAAAACCCTCAGCCTCCAGCCTTTTTTTTTTTTTTTTTTTTGGATTGTAGGGTTTTGCAAAGTTATACTCTCTCAACAAAAGCTGCTGTTCATATTGCGGCTCATTAGGACAGGATAATTACAGCCATTCCATCTCACTGCACTTCCCTATAGTGGCCACACTGTCCTAACTTCTCTCCTGCTAATGGCCACTTACACAGTCTATGTGTACCTTTTTGTGTGAGCTTCAGGAAACTGAGGAGTGCGACAGAGCAAATTACCTCCTCTAATTTAGAACTCCCTCAATCTGCATCCCGTCATTAAGCTTCCTATTAATTACAAACCTGGTAAAGGATTTAACGGTTCGGATGTTAATGCTTCATAAATTAAAACATGCATTCGTGTAATTACCTCAGTGGTGATGTATTGTTTAACGTGACTCAGATACATTTCTGCTGTTTATTTGGCATATCATACTATATTTTATATCCCGTTTGTGGCCATTGTAGTTTTTCTGTCTTAAATATGAGGAACATCAAACTGTAATTAATCAACAGTAATTTTGTTTAACTCTTCTGCTGTATTCATGTGTGGTGAACAACAATAATGTTTTTAGGTCAGTTTGACTTGCATGTTTTATCTGCAACAACGAAAAAATAAAAATTAATAAACATTGTCAGTACCTTGATGGTTTCTACATTCCCCACCAAAAAGCAGTATTCAGTTAAAAGCCAGGTCTCCAATAATGGTCAGACTCAGTGGTCAATATGAACAAATAATGTACAGATCCCAAATACAGGCGGTGGAAAAACATCGGGAATAAATTAAACATAGTGTGCCTGCAAATATTTCACAATAAAAGCCCAGTTAAGAAATGAAAGGTTTCTATCCAGTGAATATATAGCAGTGAGGTTTTAATTTGAAATGGTTAAGAAAGTGTTGAGTGACTATAATGTTTTGATCAGTTCCCAGTCTTGTTTGAGGCTTTGTTGAAAAACTATTACATGTATCAAACAGGGAATTAGAAATAAAGCCCTGCCTCTAATACAAGCTGGCCTCTAATAGAGGATTTACGGTATGTGTACTTTCTCACACTTGACAGGTTTAGTATTAGAGTAAAATATGGATGAGAGTCTGTGTGTATTTGTTATTAGGGTGAAAAAAAATCACATTTACAAAGAGAGAAATGATCTAATTTTGCCTTTTTTTTTTTTAGTTGCACTGAAGAGTGTGTCTGTGATTTAAACATGCAAAATAATGGCATGTGCCTGATGACACTCATTAAGACAGCAGAAGAAGTTTCATACTGGGAAAAGTGCCAATGTAACAGGGGAGTTAATCCATAATTTTAGGTGAAATATTACATTATTCAGAGCATTGTTTCAGTGAAAAATAGAGAGAAACCACTATGAACATCTGAGATTGGTGGAAAAAAACACAAACTGCAAGGTAATGAGCCAAAAAAGGTTGGTAATCATGGCTTTGATATATTTAAAAATTGTTAAAAAGTAACCCATGATTCAGCACCGTGGCAGCAAGAAGCTTTTTGGTTTGAATCTGAGCTCGGGCAGATACTCTAGTTTCCCACCACAGTCCAAACACCTGCTTGTTTGATGAATTGATGAGTCTAAATTGACTGTGAGTGTGAGTGTGGATGGTTGTGTATCTTTGTGTGTTAGCCCTGCGATAGACTGACGACCTGTCCAGGGTGTCCCCTCCCTCATCCAGCCCCCAACGACCCAGTTCAATAAGCGGGTATAGATGATGGATGGATGCAGTAAACCATCACTTAAGATATCAAATAAGTGTAGTGACTTTGTGTTACTATCTGAGTTATGATGTATTATTTAATTTAAAATGTATTTCCCCTTTGTGAGTAACATCAGTGTCTCATCTTGTTTAAATGTGTCCTACAATAAAATGATATTTGAATGAATATTTAAAATCACAGTTTGAAACCTTGAACTCCTTTCCACAATATTTCTGTCCCTCCTCTTGTTTCTCTCTCTGTTTCCCTGTCGACTCCTTTGTCACAGTATCCGTCCACTCCCTGATGTGCCGTTTAACTGTTACAAAACAATGTTCAGCCTCTCAGACACAGCGCACTCTTAACCACACAGACGCTGCAGGTCTGTGGTTTTTTTTGTTGTTGTTTTTTCTCCCAGAGACAAACAACAACCGGCGAATCAATATTTGTACCGTACCTTCCCCGACTATTTTCTCAGCTCCTGTGCTTTTAAGTTTTTTTATTTTCCATTACGCCTCATTCTCCTGCACCCGGAGAGAGAAGGTGGTGAGCGTTAAAGTGGGTCAGCCCTTCTCCTATAGTTGAGAAAAGACAAAGACTCGCTCTGTGGACTGTTTGCTGCCTCAGGCTCTGACATGACAGCAAAGGCAAGCTGATGGACTTAAAGGGGCGATCGAGTGCCTGGGAAAAAAAAACCTACCTTCACATAAACGCTGTAGAGTGTAACGCTTGGGAGTGAGGCAGTAAATATTACAATACAACAGTCCAGGTTTTTGGCTTTGGACTCCTGCAGTAATAAATCATAATACTAATACAGGGTCCCCCCACGCGTCCTAGAAAACCTGGAATTTATTAGACCTATTTTCCAGTCCTGGAAATCTAGTAAATAAAATGTCCTGAAAACCACAATGTTGTCCTGGAAAATAATTAAAAATCTGTACTGTGTCACATTTTTGGATATCTGTTTATGACCCTCTATATTATGACATACTCTAGTTTTTCTGGGAGTATACATATTGTTTTGTCAACATAAGACACTGGAAAATGGTCAAGTTTATTGTTGCCAGTTGGTCCTGATTGGACACACGTGGTCCTGTGAGTGAGTGATGGTGATATTTGCGCTCAGTGGGACATTACAAAGACTGAATTGCACTTTGCCTTTTACCAGATTCTTCCTAAATCTGATGCCGCAGAACCGTGGCCTCATTTTGTTCCTGCAGCAACGGCTCTGCCAGATGTGATTTGTAGCTACCGACCGTCCCCACGTAGTGAGAGGAATAAATGTGTCTTTGTCTCCCGCGAAGATTTATAAGAATATGTGTGTTTTTGTTGTATTATTAATGTTCAAATCGATCAGTGCCCCTGCTTTGTGTGAGCCTGTATCCAGAGTATTAATAGACTTTCCTTGCTGTAGGTGATACAGTTTCTTCTTGATCCAGAGTCAATAATGTGGATCCTGTGGTGCATTGCAAAAGCCAAAAAAGATCAACCTCTAAATGTTTCCTGCTGTATTTGAAATATTTAACCATGTGTCTGTTCATTAAGTTATTCCTAGTGCGAAGGATTGAAGGCAGACCGAGGCAGTCCTAGGTGTGCAGCTAAGTCATGTCTTCTAATCAAGACATAGAAATATATTGAATGACTAGTGATGGATAGAAGTCTGAGGAGAAGAGTTTACACAAGTGAAGCCATCCTCACACTACATTTTAATACAGTCTGTACTGTTTTCTGTTTGTTTTTCGTATTTTATACAACTTACAACACTATATTTATATAATTCAACGTACAACATACTACAGATTCCCTATAGTCCCACAAGTAGTTTTTTTATAATGCTGTGCCCACAGGTTATGGTTGTAACTGCAACTTACACTGGTGGTCTACAAACTATGGATATATCATGTCTGTATGTGCACATTTTGATATAAAACCTTATATATAGTGCATAAGATATGGATCCCGTGTGCACAAGATATGCATATTTATAGCATAACAATGTTAATTGTGTTATTTGTTGATAAAATTCACTCATCTAGTACAAGATACATAATCAGTGTGAACTTCACAGGACTTTAGGCGCTCCGTACTTTACTATACTACACTGTACTATACTATACTGTGTTGTTATTTTTTATGACATATTCATTCATGACATACTACATTTTTTCTTTTGATATACCTCAGTGATAGCAGAAAGAATATGCATATTAACAAGACATTTTAAAGACAATTATTGAATAATCTTTTTATTTTATTATTATTTTACTGGACAAATTAATTCCCCTTCAGGGATTAGTGAAGTCTGTCTAACCAGCTAGCTAGCAAAAAGCTAAGCAGCTACCTAGCCAGCGAGTTAGCTACCTAGGTTTTCGACATTTTTGCTAGCTAGCAATTTATCAATCACGTCAATGAAGTAAAAATAGATTAAAGGATCTATTTAATTGTCTCTGCCTCCCTCTCTTCTTACCAGGTAACTACTATGGGACCCCTAAGCCTCCTGCAGAGCCCAGCCCCGTGCAGCCGGACTTGGTGGACCAGGTTCTGTTTGATGAAGAGTTTGACACAGAGGTCCAGAGAAAACGCACAACATCCGTCAGTAAGATGGACAGAAAGGACAGCGCTGCACCAGAGGAGGAGGAGGAAGAGGAGAGACCTCCTATGGTCAATGGACTGGCTGGTGAGAAACACCACGCTGTTTTATATGCACCTTTTCTTTTTTTTTTGTTTGCTTGATTTATTGGGTTTTTCTTTTCTCCAGCAGTTCATTATTATTCTTCTCCAAATGCAAAACAGCGGGACCTTTTTCTGTGCTCCTTATCATTCTTCTCTCCAAACAAACATTGCGAGGATTAGCTGTTCTGCATGCAAGGTCAGCACTAAATCACAGCCCTGCAAAGCCAAGATGTAGCCACAGTCTGCCTGAGATCAATAGTCGCCATCCCTCAGTTAGAAAGAAACACAGACTTTGTCCTTGTTTGATTCCCGCACAAGGATGTCCTCAAGAAACAGCGGACGGTGAACGCCACTCGTTTTTTAAAAAGTAGTTACACAAACTTCTGTGTCGTTATAAAACACTACAAATTAAAATAGGCAGAATGAGCGATATGTGCTAACGTGTTACATAATCATTTTCACTGACGATACCATTTACCCATCTTAAACCAGCCAGCTGAACAAAGTAGAGGCTTCTGGCTCTTTGCTGCTCCAGCTGGAACGAACTACTTCATCTGCTCCGTCCTCTGTTATAGCTTCAGTGATGGGACCGGACCCACATGCACCCTGGACTGCTGTACCATGGCACTGCAGGTGCTGGCAGCCAAATGAGCCACTCTGCATAAAAGACCCCCCCACCTCAGCAAAAAAACAACTAATTACCAATGCAAAGTTGCTGTGTTTTTTATGTGTTGTATTATCTGATTCGTGAAGCCAAATAGTGCAGAAAAAATCTCTTTCATTCAGAGTCAAGTTGACTGAGAACCTGTGAGACATTTTCAATACAGGCAGCGCTTTCTCAGTTCTCAGCGCTTGCAACAGGATTTCATAAAAATGTCAATAAACATAAGTCCATCTGGAAGATAAACAACTAATTCGAATCTTAAGAAAAACATTTGCACTGTTTTACCCACAGGAGAAAGAGAAATCTCTACTGTCTGGAGCTGAAAACAGAAGAAGAAGAAAGAATAAATATATTTTAAAATGAGAAACTGTGAGCAGTGAGTGGGTAGAATTAATTTTACATCCAGAGGGAAGAAAGTGGAAGGAAATGGTGATGTGTCGGCCATTTTTATTAACCGTCTATAGATGCAACTAATAATAACAACTACAACTTCTTCTCTGGATCAGCAGATGTTTCCAGATGTCTCTTTAAAATGACAAAGAAGAGTAACAATCAATACACTCAATCAATCAATCAAAACTCACCAAAATAACTTTTATTTTTAGGGCCAGGTGTTTGGGACTTTGCAAAGTTTATTCAGCCTTTAATAAGTGACGATGAGGCCCCTGAGTCAGCTTGCAGTGGCTGTTTTATGCTGAGCCATGTTGTATCATTTTTGCATGAACAAAACAAATGTGAAGGTAACTATTCAGATTATTGTCACAACTCCTAATTCTCATCGGTTTATCATACTCTTGTCAGCATGTGGCCTCATTTGCAGCAGTCCTGTTTATATCTCTCTGCAAGCTGCTGTAAACTAGGGCAAATGTCTGTATGCAGTCATTTATATTTGGACTTTTTTAAGTGCCGAAGTGTCTCCATGGTCCTGAAAAAAGCTGTAAAGACACCTGGAAGTATTTCCTACACAATTTGGCATTTTTAACTCGGTGTGCATCATTGTGGTTCCTGCACTCACAGGGACTAAAGTAAATAAGAAGCCATTTCTCATTCTGTTTCATGAGGTGTGTATAGAAATGGACGAAGCAACCAGGGCTCAAAAGTGAAGCCAATGCGGGAGAGTGGGTTAGCTCAGTGTCATAGTTGTGCAGTCACAGGTGTGTAGTTACTGGAGGTTGAAGTTTTCTAACGTGCATGTTTGATGGTTTGTCAGTTTATGCAACAATCCTGTTTTTTTTTCTCTGCGAGTTGCTGTAACCGAGACCAAGCGTCTGCGTGTAGTTATTTATTTGGATTTATGAGATGCAGAAACTTCTCTGAGGCCCCAGTTTCAGCCCAAAAAGCCTTTGACTTCTTCCAGTCAACAGCTGTCACTTTCTATCCCTGCCATTCAAATTAGCCCAGCCAAACGGAGCGAGCGCCATGATGACGCTCAGTCATACACGGCCAGATGAAAACCTGCAGATAAGAGCCTCACACACACATACACACTCACATCCAGATTAGGCAAATGTACACACAGACACACACACACACACAGACACACAAGCAGCAGTGTGATACTAATAGAGTTGTGATGTGGTGCTCCCGGCTGGGTTGAGGCATTGGTCAGCTCTGCCCTTGCCTGGGAGGCAGTTCCCAGTACATCGCGGCTGACATGCAAATCCTATGGCAATTGCTGCGCTTCCGTCCTCTTTCTGTGCACTCTCTCCGTCTCCCTCGCTCTCTCTCTACCCCTTTTCTCTCCTGTGGATGTAACCGTCCACCCAGTGTACAGAGGAAGAGCAGCTCGAGCAGCAGCAGCGGCAGCAGCAGCAGCAGCAGCAGCAGGGAGAAATGCAAGGAGCCCAGAGGAGCTCCAATAATGGCGCCACATTCTCACCTCCTGTCTCCTTCTCCTTCTATCACCTCCCGAACCCTTACTCCCAACCCATCCCTATTTCCGTCTCCATGCCCATGTACCTCGCTCCATGCCGGGCTGCAGAGCACAAGGACAAAGCAGAGTGGAGAAAGACGGTGCCCAGCTACAACCAGTCAGCTGGGGCCATGGACCTGCGAGTGTGGAACACACAGGATGAGAGTCAGGAGCCCCTGCCTAAAAACTGGGAGATGGCCTACACAGAAACCGGCATGGTCTATTTCATAGAGTAAGTAGCCTTTCTACTGCTACTTGATGCCTTGTTTTAGTCCTATTACACTCCCATTACATCAGCATTGTGCTAATCCCACTTTCCCTTTACTCCCAGTTTCCTCCTCCATGGCAAGCCAAATGTGCTTTGGCAGTGACTTTCTTTCTGCTCTCCATCCAGTGCATTCCTCTGTACTGTTGTGTATCGAGCCAGGTGCTGGAAGTTATCTGTGGGCTCAGCAATGGCAGTTGTGTTGTTCTCAATTAAGTTTTTCCTTTTCATTTCCCCCCGTGCTTGATGTCAGGTTTGCTGGCCGGTGCTAAAAGCAGCAGCAGCAGCAGGCCCGCATTGTTTACCTGTTGGCCTGTTAGTGTGGCGAGCAGTCAATGCTGAGCCGCTGAGACAGCCAGGTTTCTGCTGCTCGCTGCTGAATCAATAGCTCATTCTGCCAGTGAGAGAAACAACAGGCTAAATGAAGCTCACCAACTCTGACCTGCTCTTTATGATCTGATGCTCACCCTTTGCTTCCCCTCGGGCTTCCTGCCGTCCATCTCTGCTCCTCAGAGGGTCCTCTGAGCTGTGCTTCAGATGGTACTGAACAGGGTTCCTATGCATCCTAAAACAAACAAATAAAAAAGTGGATTTCTGTTTATTTTTTGATTTATTTTCCAGTCCTGGAAAATTCCTAAATTGAGAGAAGCAAAAAAAAAAAAACTACTGAGGTTTCCTGGAAAATAATCTTGACATTGTTGTATTTTGCTGAGTGCAAACTGTGAGACCTCATTATATTATTTATGAAATACTGGACTGTGACATTTTTTCTTGTCCCATTAAAAATTTGTGGGAAAAAACTGAATGTTCTCTGAGATTGAAGTCGCGAATTTACGATAACAGGCCTCGGTTATCGGCCTTTTTTTGTGAGACTAAAATTGCAGATTTATCAGGAAGTAAAAGCGTATTCACTGAGATTGAAGCTGCAAAACTTAAAATTCTGAGAGACTAAAGTCAAACATTTACAAAAATAATAATAAAAAAATACATTTGTAAGATTGAATTTGTAAATTTACTAGAAAAAAGCTAGAGTATTCTGAGATTAAAGGTGCAAATTTATGAGGAATTTACAAGAACACGAAAAAAATTCAAATATTTCAAGTAAAAATGATCATAAACCCTTCAAATGATCTGAGATTAAAGTTGGAAATTCATGAAGAAGAAAAGCTGATTATTCTCTGAGGTTATTTTCTCACAAATTTCTGAGACATAAAGTAAATTGTTCTGAGGCCTGTGCCTGCATCACAGAAAATGTCCTGGTAAACTGTTTGTTGGAAACAGTGGGATCCCTGAAATAGTTTAAAACCATCTTTAATAAGCCTTTAGATCCCAAAAGATTAGATGATAGCCTCCATCCTGTTCCTCCTGGAGCTCAGTTTGTTTGTTCAGAGATGGTAGAGCACCTCACACCTTCTGGGTGAGTTAATTCCCGAGAGCTCACAGTGCAAATTGCTGAACTCTCACGGTATCTTAAAAGTTTGTAAAATAATTTCTACCATGCCTAAAGCTCTGTTTCCTCTTTTTTTTTTCTGTATCTCAGCCACAACAGCAAGACCACCACCTGGCTGGACCCCCGTCTCGCCAAGAAAGCAAAGCCTCCTGAGAAATGCGACGAAGGAGGTGAGTTAGTGTCTGCAGACAGCTCTGTGGTAGTAACATTTGCACTGACACTTAAAGCCCTCAGGCCCACTCATACACTCTTCTGCTCTACCCACACTTTTCCTAACTCCCTGCTGCATTAAGCAGCGTTAGCATGAGCTGCATCCCCGCCTCTCTGGAGGGGGGCGCCGGCTAACAGACGGAGGCTGAACAGCTGAGCGGTCCTGGTCACAGTCATGCCGGTGACACAGCACAAACCTCCAGTCTCCGGTCGGCCCCTCTCTCCTCCTAATGGCTTTGTGGACACATGCAGAGAGCTCATCAGTGCAGCATCTCTCAAAAGGCAATTTCCTCTGGCCCCTCTTGCGTAAAGATCTCCTCTGCGCCGCGTGTGTTTGTCAGAAATGCTCGAGATGTTGAGCACATACACACCGCTGGAAAGAAAAGGCTGTTATTTTCCAAAGGGGAGGCTGTGCAACAACGCCGGCTTTTCCTCCTTTAAACACATAGTGACAAATAAAAGCGAGGCCTCCTGTTCTGTGGGTGTAGCTAAGCATGCTGGGAGGCTGCCAGTCAAAGCAGCACACCTCATTGCGCGTGTCCAATTGTCCATACAGCACCTCAGCAGTACCTTAAGTGATTTGCGTCTGCCTTTTCTCCTGCCTGCTCCCCCCGCAGAGTTGCCCTACGGCTGGGAGAAGATTGAGGACCCTCAGTACGGCATCTACTACGTTGAGTAAGTAAACTTCTCCCTGTGACCGCCGATGCCCAGAGGGCTGCAGCTGTGAATTATAGTAGATGGAGACGAAATTACTAACTGCATGCTCCCGTTCAACCTCTTTGACTCTTTGCTAAAAAGATAAAACCACACCGCAGCAGGTTTCACACACGTCCTGGGAAACCTGGAATTTTGTTGAACAGTTTTCCAGACCTTGAAAACTCCTGGAAATAGAGAGGAACAAGTAAAATGTTCTGGGAATCAGGAAGTTGTCCTGGAAAATCATCAAAGTGAAATAAACTGTGTCACGTTTCCACTGTATTAACTGGACTTTCATGGACTACAGTTATAGAGTACTGGAAATCCTGAAGACCTAAAGACCTTTATTTATGTACAAAGCCTTCAAAAAAGAGTTTGTCAGGGGATCAAAACATCAAAGTTACTGTGTGACAAAAACATGACAAACTTAACACTTCATCCATTTCAAAGTAAAAGCTACTGCCACACTGTGTCGGACTTATTCACCCCAGCTTGTATTGAAGGTTCGATCATTAGGTCCTGTGTTCACATGCAGCATTTTTATGCAGGAAATGTCCATAACTTTATTTTCACAGCGCTACTCTCAAGTGCTTATTGTTGCTAGGTTACAAAAACCATCTTCTAGCACTTCCACAGTGTTTGGTTGTAAACATCAAGTCTCTGTAGTCTGTAGTTTACCTCCGAAAACTTAAGGCTAAAACAAAGGAGAGAGACTGGGTCCTGGGATTTGCAGCAGTTCTCCACAAAATAACTTTGCTGTCAGTGAAGCTGGAATCAGTTTGTCCTGTTTTGCTCTTCTCAGTTGACAGTGTTGATATTGTAAGTCCCGCCTCCTTCTTGATCTGATTGATCAGTGAGAGAGAAGTGACATTGATGAGTGCAGTGGTGTTTCAAAAACTGTTTTCACTGAGAGTGCAGTGGAAAAAACACTGAATTTTCATCAGGTTTGTGCAGAAAATAGGAAAAAGAAAGTCTTTGTGTGGACTTTAGTTTCAGTGTATTCAAAATGTTTGATGAGGATTTAACTTCAAACACATTTTTGATGCCCTCCATTTTTTTCCCATTAAATTACTTGGATGTGGCACAGCCCTACTTTGAATATAACTAAAAAGAGTCAGTATAAATCTTTGATGCAGTGGCCGACATTATCATGATGGGATCAACATCTGCTCAAGGCGTCATAAACCCAGGATCAGAAGATTACACAGATCGTAAAGTGATGCAAATGTAACTGTGCTTTTTTTTTAAATATATGACATGCAAAGAGATGGCTCCTCTGTTTTTTAAACATTTCCATGAAATCCACACCTCGCTGACCCCGGACCAGCAGCTATTGTTTGGAGACTTAACACCAAACTCGATCTAAAAGCAATTAATGATTCGCAGTCACACCTGTGTGCTTAAAACATTCCCTGCCACCCGGAGAAATGTCCCTCCGTGGTTAGCCGGTAATGGAGAGAGGTAGCTCATCTGCATAATGAGTTTTAAAGGTTGTAAATCCCAGTTCATGACAGCACCTTGGGAAGACAAAATGCATCAATGCTGCACAGTGAATCAGCCACACGCTGAGACACTGATGGCATGTGTGTGTGTGTGTGTGTGTGTGTGTGTGTGCATTCCACAAAAAGCGCTCTTGCTGTGCATGACTCACGCACAGAGATACCCTCCCCATTAAGTCTGAGGAGATAAACATTCCCCTTTCTTTCATTTCCACTCTTTCATTTCCTCCTTCACTCCGTCTCACTTTCTCTCTCTTTGATTGCCACACCTCGTGTTTTGTAGAAATAATGAGACGTTCGCTCGTTCATTCACAACAAAAAATTCTGCCAGACAAAAAGACAGAGGGAGACAGAAGAGAGACAGCCTTTCATTGACCCTCTTGCATAAACAGTGGCGTTGATTCCCCCTCCCGCTGCCTGCAGGTCTTTTCCTCTTTGTCCACAGTAATGGGACTAAAATGAAACATTGTGCTCTTGTTTACACTCTTGATCAGAATGGACTCTCACCCTTGTTTCCCTCTGGGGGACCCCTCAAACCTTCATTGTCTGTTGTCTTTACTGTATTTACTCTTTCACTAACACACACACAAAGCTGGAACCCACTAGCATTGTTGGTACTCACATAATTGCTTTCTGTAGGACTGTGGGAAACTAATGTTTGGACAATAGTATAATCTACCATCCTCACACGGTCTTCTTAGATTTAAAAAAAACTACATTTTATGTTTCTGTACTTTTGGAAATTAAATTTAAATTGCAGAAAATTTACAGATATATATCAGTACAGATCTAATAAGTGTGTTTTAGGGGAATCAAACGTGCAGCTACAGAGGAGCCACAGGCTGCCTATGACGTGAGGCAGGTGTGGCCGACGGTCATCACAATGTAGACTATAAAATTCCTGAAGACATGTATGGATGTATAAAAACAGTATTTAGTTCAAAGTTAGGGTTGACATCAACAAATGAAGGCCGGATACCAAATACAGGCCATGGGAAAGACAAGCGTTAATAAATTAAGCCAGGCTTTTCCACAACATAATCCGTGCATGCCTTTTTCACCAGCTCAGCTCTTTCTCCTCAAGTTTGTCCAACAAAGTTTTCCTCTGAAATGAATCTTGGAGGAGAGATTTTACCGAGTTTGGTCCTGGAGGAGCAGTGATCTCCGTCTCGGTCATGTTGTTAATATGCCGCCCGTAGGGATGACTCCTGATTGGCTTGTTGGGAGCGATAACATAATCATATAATCACCTGTTTGAGGCAGCTGATTGGCTGCATTTTATATTGTTTTATGCCTTCTTATCTGATTAATGAGCAGTTTGTTAAACTGCTACAGAGACCCAAAATAAGTTTTCAGGACATTTTTCAGCAACATGAGGCTGATATGGCTGAGGATGATACTGACTTATGTAATCAAATTCCTGTATGGTGTAACATACCATAAAACAATATGCAATAAAATTTAAAAAAAAAAAATCATATTATGGAGTGTCATAAAAAACATGACAAGTCGCTGGTTTTCTGGTATAGACTGTATATAGAATGGACAAAGCTAATGTGATGTCACCCATTGGTTTGTGGACTTACATCGTGAAACCAGGAGTTTATCATTTGAACGTCGCCATGTTGGTTTTTTGGAGCCAGAAGTGACCATATTTGGATATGAAGGGAGGAGTGAGGAGGCGGGACCTTAGAACCCAAGGACACTGCCCAATGTGTGAGACTGAAATTCACCTATAAATGAACCTCCAAACCAGCTGTAAATCATTGGACACCAGACTTGTCAATCAACCTAACCACACCCCTAAACATAGACCAGTATCTACTCAATGAGATTTCATGATTGAAAATTATGATTTGTGAATTGAAGTTAATTGATCCAGAGTTTTTTGGAGCCAACCTCTAGTGGCCATCAGTGGTATTTGAACTTTTTTGCACTTTGCACATTGGCCTCACTTTTGAGCCCAAGTGGATATGTTGATATCTATAAACAGTCGACATGTTTTCAGGACATTTTACTCATTTCTTTACATTTTCAGGAGTTTTCCAGGACTGGAAAATTGGTCTACGAAATTTCTAGTTTTCCAGGATGTGTGGGACCCCTGATAATACTTGATACACAAAAATATACCAGTTTTCTCCATTTAGTTTCTCTGTTATTGCAGATTTCAGTGCTTGTCTGTTATCTCTGTTTGAGATTTTAATCCCAATTGGACCTGGTTAAATAGATAATTTAAGTTCCTATTGTTAATGTTGTTTTTTTGTGGCCAGCCAGTAATTGAATGAAAAATATATTTTTTACATTTTTGAGTTTAGATACCCTCTCAACCCATCTAACACTTGTGGCACAGAAACATTTGAATGCTGTGTTTCACATACTGTGTTAAAAACAGCTTACATGTGATAAGACATGCCGTGTACCCAGCATAGGTTCTCTCTCTCTCTCTCTCAGACACACACACACACACACACACACACACAGCTTTTGTAGTCAAATCACAGCTTTGCATGACAGGCAGAGAACAGTATCAACAGCGAGGACGAGCCGTGTTCACTGAGGCTAAAATAGTAAGACCACAGATGAATACTAAAGTAGAAACAATAACTGGCAGCCTGAACAATTGCTGATGAACAGTAACCAGTGCCAACAGAAATAAAAATGTGAAAATATATTCGCTCTGCACGTCCGAGCTTTATGTAACATTCCCTTGTATTATTCACAGTTTCTTGGTCGCCTAATGTTGTTATCTCCCTTGTGCAGCCACATCAACCAGAAGACCCAGTTTGAGAATCCAGTACTGGAAGCGAAGAGGAAGATGAGTGTGGACACGCCCGTCATGGCACCACCACCAGCAGCAGCCACGCCCTCAGGTAACTGCACCTGTAGCCCCGCCTCCAAACAGCACATATGTTATTCACACACAACAAAACAATCTGCTGTGGAGTGGGATCAGTCCTGTGAATTCAAATTTGACATGGATTTTATATAAACAAGGATAGTAAAGGTGTCTCTCTGAAAGAAAGAAAGAAAGAGAGAAACTTTGCTCTGAATTGCATCCTGGAATTTAGGAAACACAAAATAATACATAAGATGATACCTGTGGTGAATTTGGGACACAGTAACTCATGTTTTTATATTATTCTTACTAATGGTTGTTGTGGTTTTGAAGCTGTGATGGAGGTGTGGCTACAGGCATGTCGATGTGTGAATGCTTGGTTGGTTCGCATCTTTGGTCCAGCCTGAAATATCTTCAGTGGATTGTCAGGAAATCTGGGACAGGTATCCGTGGTTACCAGAGGAGGAGGAGGAGGAGTCCTGCTGATGTTGCTGACATCATGTGAAATGTCTCAATAGTTGTTGTACTGTTGTATATTTATGATACTTTTCATCAGGTCAGGTCAAACTTTCCTCGATACTTCATCATCACAAACCTGCAAAACTTCGTATTTTGGGAAATGTTACATCATTAGATTGACCTTTTTTTGCCATTTTTGGCAATCTGACAGCCAGCCATCAAAACTGAACTGTGTCCCAAATTTGGTTTGCTACCAAATTTAAATGTGCATTTGCTTCTTTGCTGTTTCTCCTTTTCCCCAAACACCATTAGATGCAAATATATCCACCTAATTGGTGCGGCTGTGGCTGTTGACAACACTTTGGAAACTGTCTGTACAATTGTATTGTGTTTGTCATTGGAAGCATGTGTTAATATTTGCATTTAGCTCAAAACGCAGCTCTGCATTGATACAACTTCACGGATCCACTAACAAGGGTGTAGACTTTTGGTAGTGTTGTATTCTTCACAATGCATCCATGATTCAGGAATTAATTTTCTGTCTTACAGAAACATCAGTAACAGGGTTTCTGTGTCTCCTGGAAAATGTTTAATTTTTCTACTTCGTAAGAAAAATGTAAAATGTCCTGAAAGCCATGAAGTTGTTGTGGGAAATGATTAAAATGAACTCACATGTCACATTTTTGACATACTACTTTATGGCATTTTTATGATGTCATATTATACTATGAGTTTTTGTAATGAGATACGACATTGCCATTTTTGTATGCAGCATATTACTCTATGAAATACTAAAGCCACAGTAGTCAAGGTTGTGATTGCCATCAGTCACAGCAGCCTTGCATCACATAAAACGTCCTGGAAAATAACTTCATGAAAAGACTGGGATCCCTGGTCAAGGATCAATAATTCATCACACATAATGTTCTCAAAAACAACAACAAGATAAAATGAAATGGTGGTGGGTGTGTGGAGTGAACGTATCGAACAGCTTGGTTAGTTGTACTTGAGGTCAGTAAGTGCAGGCAACAGTGCTGCAGCTTTATAGCTCAGTGAAGAAGAAAAAACAATATCACAAGGCATTAGATGGGTTATCCAAATACTGGAGCACTTTTATCATCTCCTTCATGCTGAGATGTCTGTCTGGAAGATGTTCTACCAGTTGACAGGCCACTGATAAACAGCCCATAGCCTCTGAAGCAATGATATTCAATTTGAATAATGGAACAGCGCTTCACTGGGCGGCAGAATTCATTTTGACAAGTAGATATGAAATAGGGAGGACTCTGAGGTCTCTTTGAAAATGCTTTTGCCCCAGTCACTCATCGTAGTTGAAAGATCTCTTTAGAACAGAGGACGAGAGCGAGGGAGGAGAGACGGAGGAGGAGAAAGAGGTGACTGCGGTTGAAAGTGACTTATGATCATAAATTCCATTTCTATTGGGTCATCTGTTCATCATTTACCACCTGTGGTGAACGCAGCCTCCCGACTGGTCTAATCACCCTCTTCCCCAGTAAACGTAAAGGTCTGAGGAGCCCCGTGTGGTCATGAAACGAGCAAGAATTATGACACTCCTCCATGTGTGCGCGTACAAAGCTCCATCACATTAGTATTCAAACTAGCCTCTGTATTTCAGACGCCCCTCGGACAGAACTGTCTGCCTCACTCTGTTGCACGCAGACCCCACCTCCCTCCCACAGCTGAGCCTCTCTGCAGTCTGTGGATGATATTTCCTCTGTGTGCCGCCGCCTCCAGCTTCCACCGCCTCCCCTTGTGCCCATTTTGCACCTTCCCACCCTTGTTAATGAGAATTAATGGGCTAGTGGTCTTGCGCAAGTGTGTGGACGTGCGTGAGGTGGCTTCCAAAACGCTGTTTTGACAAGGCTGGCCAGCCTGACCTCCCAGACAATGCCGCAGAGCGCAGGAGGAGAACGCAGCGCTGTGCTCAGCCATAATTACAGCGCTGACAATCCTGTCAGACATTTCTTATAATCACTTCACCCCCGAGAAAACAGACTGTCCCTTTGTGGCCCACAGCTTAATCAAGACCATGTAAACATGGCTTTAGTGTGTAGCCGCCCCCTCCTCATCCCTCCGTCCACTCTCTGCTCCACTCTTCTGTCAGTGTTGCTTTCACTGGGATCATGGAAGAAACGGTGTTGACAGTCTCGAGACGTCGTGTGTGAACATGATGTCTGTGCAGTCTGAGGGGGATTCATTCTGTCAAACACAGTTATTACACGTGTTAACCCTCCTGTTATGTTCATTTGTGGGGAGCAACAATAATCTTCTCAGCTCAGTAGGACCTGGTGCCTGTTTCATCCTCCAAAGGTTGTTGTTGTTAGCAACACCTTTGATAATAATTGAATCAATATACACTGCATTAGATTTATTGAACTCACACATCTCAGAAATCATACGTGTTCAAACTACTTCTTGATGTAAAAATCTACATAGAAAAATGTTACGTCAGCTTCGTAGTCACTTCCACAATATGTTAAAAACATACATATATGTATTGTTTGAATACTGTGCAACATGCAGAGACATGATACAGGGAATAACTGCTTCAACTTCAAAATATTCATGCAACAGAGAATATACAAATATAGAAATATAAAAAAGAAAACTACACCATATAGAAGTGATATTATAAAAAATGTAACATACACACACCATATTCCACCCCAATATTATATAATAATTTTAGTGTTATTCAAAATTTTAAATAAGTGTAAATTTATTGTATATCATGTATTATGTGTTGCTGAGAAATAGAGATGAAACACATCAATCTGACAAATGAGTCATAAGGATTTATACCTAAAGTAAACTTTATTTACAATATGGAGTCAGAAAAGAACAAAACCTGCTGCATCATATGGACCTGAACTGTTTCTGTGTCCTTTTAACATTTATTTTAATGATGAACGACTAATCAATGCAGCAGAATAAGTTAAAATACTTTGTCCAGATTTTCAAACATTAAAACAGGACCTGGTTAAACTGCCATGAAGAATTTCATGCACATCCCTGTGCAACAATAATTTACATTCTGGAAAAAAAAAAAGAAAAAAAATCTCCTGCACTTCTTCTTCAGCTCTGATGCAGGAATGTCATGATAATCATACTTGGCATAATCTTTTTTTTTTTTTTTTTTTTTTTTTTTCCCTCAGCGTGGTCACGTTCATGTGCCAATTGCAACGTAATTATGCAAATCACAATCCCATGACACAGTGAGAGTGGTGCAGGAGGCAGAGGAAGGGGGTCCTTCTATCTGTACTCTCCCTAATGAGATTGATGTCCCACCATCTATCAGTGTGGGAACTGCCAGAGCAGAAGCCCAGCGAGCACACAACACTGCACATAACTCACAATCTCACAGGCTCACACCACAGGGAAGGGCAAGCCAGGATTTAGTTAGAGTTTCCCTCTTTCTGTCAAGGCTAACTCTATTTCTCTCTGTCTCTTTCTGCCTCATCACTCTTATCTTGCTCTCTTTTTTGCAGAGGCACACACACACACACACACACACACACACACACACACACACACACACACACACAGTCTGATATAATTCCTTCCCTGTCTTCTATAAAGTTGCCCCATTTACTCATCCTGCAGGCGCCACAAAGGAAATTTGCAATGAAAAGTTTAC
>OOFC01025932.1:0-11625 GCA_900323345.1 Pseudochromis fuscus | reverse complement strand
GGCAAGAAAAAAAAAAAACTAAAACAAATTAAGGTGTCTTTATGCATCAGAGGAGCTCTCGAGTTAAAAGCTTTCTCTTGCCCTGGCACATATTTGTAGAAATGCCACACACACACACACACACACACACACACACAGTCTGATATAATTCCTTCCCTGTCTTCTATAAAGTTGCCCCATTTACTCATCCTGCAGGCGCCACAAAGGAAATTTGCAATGAAAAGTTTACCTTAGAAAATGTCAGGTGCGTCTCAGGATGGATTTATCTCCGCAGTTAAAAAAAAAAAAAAAGAAAGAAAAAGAAATTGGTTGTTTGTGGAGCGACTGCGGCGAAGTAGAGACATTCAGCAATAACTGGATGTTTATTGGCTTTGCGAACGCAGCGTCAGATTTACAAGTTTTCTGTGTGTGATTTGTTTGAGGTTGCACTTAAATTGCGAGTTCTTAGTGTGTGTGTAATTATGAGCAGTGAGTGATGTGCTGTCAGACTCGCTGTCACTGTGCGAATGTTGCTATGATGGAGACAGATGGCGATTTATGAGCGAGCTGTTTGGTTTCTCTTCGTATCCTGGACTTCATGTTTCCACGTGAACATAAACAGTCATAAACCTGTGAACTTTAAAGATGGGCTGCTCTCATCTATACAAATAATCCCACTGTGACTTAATTAAAAGTTTAATATGGAAGATGAATGCCATTTCCAGGTGGTTATTGTTGAAACCGAGCCGTGTGATGTGTTCATGCAGATGAACAGAAGCAATCAAGTATAAAAGCCGACTGTTGTGTTTATTTGTCAGTTTGTTCCAGTGTGTGGTTAATCAATCAAAAGTTCCCAGAAAGCAAAAAATCCTATTAAACATTGTTATTACCTTATTACCGACTCTTTTAATAACAATCCAGCTCTCACAGGTTATGGTTTCATCAGCATAATAACTCTTTTTTTCAAACAACTTTTTAAATGCACTGGAAACACCTACATAAATAAATATGTTAAGTTTACACGTTTCTTTTTTTTTTTAAATTTGTTACTTTTTTTCATAGGATGGTGATGATGAACAAAGACACATCTTCTCTTTAGGGTTAAATTGACCCATTGATTTAAAACCAAGCCAAAGGAGTCATAACTTTATTTATTTACAGTATGTAATATTTACAATATTTCTTTATTAAGTGCCACGTCAACTTAACTCAAGCAGTACTTCCATGATACAAACATGCAAATACGTAAAATGTACTATATATCATTTTAAATAATTACATAGTTTAAGGCCGAAGAAGTTTCATACTTAAACTAGGAAGCACTCAGAGAACTCAAACCTCCACTAAGGCATAATCCATGTACAGGTGTCCACTGTATGACTTTCATTAACATGTTCACACCCAGTCCTGCCCAAAATGTAGCTGTTCTTATGTCCCACCCTTTTGAAAATATCTCCAAATCAGAAAATAAATTTGTTTAATAAAATCCAATCTCAGATTGTCGACACCATCCTCCTGCATGTGTGTGTAGATTTTCAACATAATCCGTTATGAAGTTATGAATTTTAAAAACATTTTCACATTATATCAGATGGGGATTTTCTGGGATTTGAGATTTTTTTTTTAACAGGATGCTATTCTTTAATCTTTCTCCAAATTTTGGCGGTAATTTAATCATTTGCTCCTTGTACCTAATACCTCATGACTCAAATGAAATCTTTGAGGTCAGTTGTGTAGTGTTTCTGTAATGTTGCCAACCAACAAACAAACTTATCAAATCAAGTGGAACCATGAAGGTAAGAAGGTAGAAACACTTTATTTAATCCAGATCTGTAAACAGGGATAGCAGGAGTATAACAGTTACCATGATTCAACCACTGAAGATATTTTTTCTTCGCCTGTCATCAATCTCTCTTCACCTTTTCCATTGTCATCTCTCCAACAGAGGATCCAGTGAGGGGAGTTCGAGGCTTCACACGAGATCCATCTCAGCTGCAGGGCTCCATCCTGCAGACAGCACTTAGAAAAAGCCCCCAGGGATTTGGGTTCACCATTATCGGAGGTGACCGACCTGACGAGTTCCTCCAGGTCAAAAACGTCCTTCCAGACGGGCCGGCTGCACATGACAACAAAATTGCCTCAGGTAACTTTACTTTGTACTTTTTTTCACTTTAATTTATTTTGCACATTTTACAAATGCACAGAAAAGTCATTAAAAAAATAACAAGTAATAATAAACAGAAAACCTGATTATTTGAAGCTTTCACCTAAAATATGTAAAAATTTCACAAAGTATAAAATATGTATATTAACAAAGTATAAAAACGTATATTAACATACAGAAAATAACATGCTACTTAACTATTGTAACAACCAAAATATATATGTATAGATTCACTGTAAAAAAAAACAACAAAAAAAAGAAAGAAATCTTTGACTGAAGTTACTGTAACATGTATCTTCAGTGTAACCTGTAACTGAAAAGAATCATTAATTTCCTTTTTTTTCTTAAAGGAATTCAATTTATTTATTTCATAATTCCACAAAATTGTATTTAACAATTTTATTTATGATTAATTGAAAATAATTGAATCTAATATTCACCTGTCAAGTTCATTACTTTAACTACATCTCTAAAACCTGATAGGATTAGAGGCCATTAACTGTAAAATAAGGTATATGTAATTTTCCACAGATTTGTTTGTTCAATGACAAAGATCTTATGTAATTTTCATACATTTCCATTACAAATACACAGAATTACATATGTTTTACCAGTTATGTTGTATTTATATATACAATAACCCTTCAAAACTTTAAAAAGCCAAAAACTACACTTGATTTCATGTCAAATTAAAGTTAAAAACTTTAGCGGGGGTGGGGAGGAATGTCTCCTTCGTCTTCTTCTTGTGTAGCATAACAATGATACAAAAACATATACATATGCAAAAAAATTTAAATTCCCTTTCAAGCTTCTTTTGAAATTGTTTATTGATTAATTATTTTTTGTACAGTGGGAAAATCATTTAATATTTTGGCAAACTTAATCTCTACAACAGAGAAATTTTACCTGTGAATTTCCTTTTAAGAATGACATCTTAGAGAAAAAGTACTCGCCAAGATAATACTACAAGTTTGTCCACAGATCTAATATTTCTGAATGAGCTGAGCTGTGAATGACTGATGGAAAATGAGGAAGAATTGCTTGAAAGATAATTCAAGGAGAGACAAACAGGCTTAATCTAAACAAACCATAATCCAGAGTCACATTCACATGTACACAGTTTACACGTATGTTTACTCACAGTGTGATGCTCGAGCTTGGTGTCGGTATACGTTCTGTACATAATGTGGTTTTGTGTACCTTGAGTACACACAAACAAACACTTTCAGAGAGAAAACACACAACAGGCACTTCACTCTGAATGTCACATTGCTCGATCGAGCAAAGACAAACGTTTATAGGCAGCGTTCAGCCGAGCAGCTCTAAAAATAGAAAACTCATCAATAAAAGCACGTGTTCTGTTTGTGGTTGACACTCTGATTTTATATCTACCCATATATTAGAGATTTAATTGGGCTGTGTACTTATTGTCTTCTCATGTCTGGACGGAGACAAGCCTGCTTATCTCAATAATATTAAACAGTCTCTAACACACATGTAGACGTGTGTGCTACATGTAGTCAGTGCATTTTATAGAAATTCATTGTTGTCGTAGCATCCTTGTGGAGATGATTCAGTAAATTCCCTTTAATTGCTCACTCAACGGTCACTTTGTTAAGTACGCTTTGCTAGCACCAGGTTGGACCCTGGTTTGCCTTTAGAAATGCATTAATTCTTTAAAGTGTTGGAAACATTTTGGGCAATACCATAGACTGTATATTGGAAATTGACAAATCAACCAGGACTCAAAATTGAAGTCAATGCTTAGAAAGTTCAATACTCCCAATGGCCACTAGATGCAGGCTCCAAAAATCTCTGGCTCCGATTCAAAAATGGTGATTTTCAATCATGAAACACTCAGTCAAGACATTTCTCCAAGTCATTCAGATGTTACTACCTAAAGTCAGGTCTTCTTATTAATGATCTGGTGATTCGTATGGAAAAATTATATTAAGTCGATACTAGGCTTCAGGGGTGTGGTTTGTTTGATTAACAGGTCTGGTCTTCAATAAGTTACAGGTGGTTTGGAGGCTCATTCACTGGTGAACTTGAATCTCATACACATTGGGCAGTGTATTCAGGTTCAATGGTCAGACCCGCCTCCTCACTCCTTCCTTTTTATCCAAATATGGTCACCTCTGGCTCCAAAAAAAAACAAAACATGGTACTGTCCAAATGCCAAACTCCTGTCTTCAAAATGTCCACAAACGAAAGGATGACATCACATTAGCTTCATCCGTTTTATATAAAGTCTATATATTATTACCATGATGACCTCACACAGTGGCTGCAGAGTTGTATGCAGCACTTCCATGATTACACCATTTCCCAAAGGTGCTCAGTTGGACTAAAATCTGGTGAGAGTGGTGGCTGTTTGTGAACTCATCATCAGACCCGTTAGAGAATAAATGAGCTGTGTGACATCCTGGTGAAAGTAGCCATTAGAAGATACTAAAGATAAACCAGTGGTCTTCAACCTACAGCTCTGGAGACATGATTTTGCCGAACCATGTTTTTGTAAGCACATAAATGCCTTGTCTTGAGTCTCCAAAGCTGTGGGTTCGAAATCTAAAAAACACCATTAGAAAGTCCACAACAGAGCTGAGATAGGCTGTGGCTTTAATGGCTTGTGAATGTTAATTAAGTTGTACTATGTACAGCTTCAGTTGTTAAGTCTGGATAGGTACATGCCTTTATGTTGTTTACGCCACTTTCCGACCTTGCATCTGAAGGTTCATCTCGTCAGACCAGTCCACTGTCCCTTCCTGTTCGTAACTGACAAACGCCTTGAACCAGTCGAGCTCTGCACGGTGATTGTAGTCATTTGAATTACTGGTAGTGTAAAAAATACCTTCAGGATTCCCATTACAGTTATATTGATTGCCGCAACACCACTGCTGCTGAGAATCAACGTGAAAGTGGAACAGAGGGAGTAATTATTTTCAGTGTTTCATTTCCCCGGAGAAGGAGTTTAATTGACGATTCCAAAAGATGAATGTGATTAATTTCATTGGGTTTTATTAACAAGCAGTAGACTGTAACAACTTTACCATTTACCTTTTTGGACGCTTCGTTATGAGATAAGTCATTAGAGTGACGCATAGTTTGTCTGAACAGGCTCCACATATGGTAAATGAAGCTCATTTTGAGAGGGAAAGCGTAGCTGTGTTTGCTGGGGGAGAGTATTGATTGTGTAGGTGTGCTGGATCCTCCTCTGGGCTTGTAGCCAGCACAGCCAGTCAGCAATTTAGCTGGTTATCCAGGCCTGTATCTCAGCCAGGCCAGGGGTGATGAGAGTCTAACTCCTTACAGGGAGATAAAAGGAGGGGAAAGAAATCAGCATGTCAGTGATCTTGTTCTATTTTATGTTCTCTCACACTCTCTCCCCCCGGCCGTTAACATCTTTGAACTCTCTAAGAACTTTGAAACAGATTTTACCTGTGCCATCCAGCTATAACATTCATTTCTTATTGTGATGACCTCGTCTGTGAATCAGGAATGAACATGAAGAGCAGTACAGGGGTCCGACAAAAGCCTTCAGTGAGTCGAGTCAAAGAAACTGCAAACACAAAAGAAATGATTGTCAGAGGTCTAAGCCCCTTTTTCAGACAGTCAGCATTATTGAGGTGGAACCATCCTACAAATGTCAGAGTGTACACCTGGACAAGTTAAAATGACCCCAGAACAGAGACAAACTTAACAAAAATACTTTCTTTGTAAGGAGGGTCAGGTCCTAGACTAGACTTAGGTCCATAGTGGCTATCTATCTAGCTATCATCCTACCTAGCTTACTACCTATGTGACTATCTAGGTAACCAGCTATCTAGCTATCAACCTACCTAGCTTACTACCTATGTGACTATCTAGGTAACCAGCTATCTAGCTATCAGTCTACCTAGCTCAGTACCTATGTGACTATCTAGGTAACCAGCTATCTAGCTATCAGTCTACCTAGCTAACTACCTATGTCACTATCAAGGTAACCAACTACCTGTCCAGCAATTTATCGGTCTAGCTAATTAGCCAGTTCTATCTAACTATATAGCATTCAACAACCTAGCTAGCTAATTATCAATCTAACTATCGAGGTAAATCGCTATCAATCTAGCAACCTAATTGGCTACATATGTATATAGCTATATATCTACACAACAAACTAGCTAGCTAACTATCTAGGTAACCAGCTATCAATGTAACAAGCTATCTATCTATCTATCTATCTATCTATGCATGGTGATGTGTACAAACATAGTTTCAGTTTTATTTTCCATTGTCAAAGTCCATACCACATATGTTTTTTTTTGTTCTTCTTTTAGGTGATGTGATTGTGGACATCAATGGGGCATGTGTGCTGGGGAAGACTCACGCTGATGTCGTGCAGATGTTCCAGTCCATCCCCATCAACCAGTACGTGGACATGGTCCTGTGTCGGGGCTACCCTCTGCCAGAGGACTCCAGCAGCAGCGAGGACGCATCAGGAGGCCTCTGCACCTCCAAGGACACTTCGCCTTCTCCGTCCACCTCCACACCACAGGACCCCCATTACACAACCCCAGACGGAGGAACCCTCTCCCGGCAGACTGCGTCAGTGCCGCCTATGACCAACGGAGGACGCCACCACCATCATCCCCACTCGCACCACCACCACCTTCCTCATGCCCTCAACCAACCAGAAGGGCCCGACCCCACTCTGCTGCAGCCGGAGCTGGTGAGCGTGCCCTTGGTGAAAGGACCGGGAGGTTTCGGCTTTGCCATCGCAGATTGCCCCCTGGGACAAAAGGTGAAGATGATCCTGGACGCCCAGTGGTGCCGCGGCCTGTTGAAGGGCGACGTTATCAAGGAGATAAACAGGCAGAATGTCCAAACCCTGAGCCACTCGCAGGTGGTGGACATCCTCAAAGACCTGCCTGTGGGCAGCGAGGTCAACGTACTGGTGCTCAGAGGAGGTGAGTTTACACTTCTGCTGCAGGTAAGCCTGCAAATATTGAACTAATCTTCAGAAGCATGTCAGTCACAGGTGCTGAGTTTACTGTACTGTTGCTGTGTCACCGCTGCTGTGTGTACTAATCTACTCAGGTTACTGTTCAGACAACATACAGGTGTTAGTGCCCGGAGATATTCTGCCGGCTTAGTCCTACGCTTCTTAAAATAATTTTTAATCCGCACACAGCTTTATGTCATCCGCAGTCTGTTTCACTTCTTTATTTTCCCCTTTTCGCCCAAAAGAGAGCAATATCCTGTTTGCATTTGAAAACACGTTTTAAAAGAAATGAGAGGGCAGCATTCTCCCTATCAACTGGAAGAAAAGTGACATTTAATGTGAAATGTTTTAATTCATAAACAACGGGATGGATGTTCTGTGGGTATTGCATGGACACACACAGAGTCTCCCGATGTTAAATAAAGCAATTTCACGCTCTGCTCCACAGCAACTCTGCATCATCCACCATGCACCTTCCTCCTAAACAGCGAGGAAGTCGTGCTTAGTCACATGGTGAGCTGTGCAGGCAAAGGCGCAAAGAGATGGCAGTTTTGGTGATTCACTCGCCGCCTAGAGAGAAAGCGAGGAGAGACGGAGCTCAGTGGATAATCACTGCCCTTCTTCGTACTTCGTGCTTTCACAGATTCTAAGGGCTCGCTCCTTTTTGCCTTTACTGCAGTGCAGCAGCCTAGATTCACGAGATCAGTGTAGCACCCACATATCCGATGCACTCAGCTGCTCTGAGCTCCAGGGGCTCGGCCTGTGTGTGTGTGTGTATGTGTGTGTGTGTTGTTGTTGCCAGCCTCATATGCATTTTGTAATGGCCCATGTGCATATGCATCGTGTGTTTAAAAAGAGCAGGAGATCACAGCCTTTCAGGACTAAAAGGAGCAGCGCTGCAGGGCTTCCCTCAGGTCACCCGTAGACTGGGATTAGGTTAGGCTTTACTCCCAGCCAGGGGCTACAACTCCCCTCTGATGACGGCAGCAGAGAGAAATGAAACAGGAAATTATTTGGCGCTGCTCCCTGCTCTGGATTTAAATCTGGAAATGAGACAAAGTGCCCTTCCCTGTGGGATATGTGGTCCACTCTGTGTATGATCAGGGGCAGTTAATAAGAAGACACACATCTACATACACCGCATTAATATTTAAAATAAAACAATACAAACATGACAGTAAATGTTCTTTAAAACCTTCCCTTTGAGGACATTTAGGATCTGGAAACCTTCACAGTGAGAGGACTTAGCAGTGATGTAGTAGTGCAGTGAACAGCTGGCAGGTTTAACCCAGAGAAGTGGATGTTTTCCCATCGCTTAAGGTCATCGCTGTGCCTCCCATCCTGTACTTACATGTAAACCATTTCTGCCACTGGAGTCTGCTGCCACCTACTGGGTGAATCACACTCACACTGCACTCTGTGACCATGACATTCAGAGGAAAAAGTGTAGCTAGGTATTTAATTTAAAAATGAAATGAAAGAAAAAATAATAATAACTCTCTGCCACTGGGCAAGTTCACCAAGTACAGGAAAAGGTGCAGAGTCTGCACAAGAAGTGGCAAAGAAGTTAGAGTGAAGGCCAAGAGGTCACTGGAGTGAAACAAAAATACAAAATATAACTCGCCCCTGAAGCCTGAAGGACAAGTGATGGTTGTTTTTCTCCTTTTTTTAATGATCTGACTTGAATCTCCCCTTTGCCTCCTCTGCTCACAGGTCAGACGTCTCCTGTCAAATCACTCAAACCGGTGAGTTTGGTCATTTTGAAGTTATTTTGTGTGGTGAAACAAAGACTGTGTGTGTGGTAGCTGCTGCTGCTGCTGCTGCTGCTGCTGCTGTTAGCTGCAGTATTCAGGGAGCCCACATTAGCCAGCCTGTTATTTCTGGAGCTGCATGTGGGTAAATATGCTGGCTCCTGGCAAACAGCAACTTAACATCCCTCTGTGTGTATGGGTGTTTAAGATGATATGCCATGTTCAACAGCTTGTTCTTGTGCTGCACTCCTAAAATAGAGAGGGAGCTGAGGCAGCAACAGGCTTACTCATAGGGTTTGATTTGTTAAACACAGAATTATTCTGTGTGGATGCATGTTTCAAAATAAAATGAAGGACAGCATAGTAGTCTGTGCATGTCATTCTGGAGCTCGGCTTAAAAAATATTTTCTGCATCAGCTACCGTCCGGGTTCAGATATAGATCATTGACGATGCGATACAATATGGTTGAACTTGGCTGATTTCAACAGATAATACAGATAATATTAGTCAAATACAAAGTAGCTTTGACAATATTACTGTCAGTGAGACTGAGAGGTAGTAAAAACAAAACAAAACAGGTTATATTTCACCAGATAATGAATGTAAAGATGATATTAAATGTGCTTGTGCAGGATTAATGCAGAAATCGCTCTGTGAATGTTGAGAGCTGAAATCATTTGCCAAGAATCAATTTAAAAAAAGCTTAAACCTTTAAAAAGGTAAAGATTTTTTTAAACTCGAGCAATAAGGTGAGAAATTCATAAATAGTTAAATATTTAAAAAAACATAAAATAACAAAACATTTTCTAGCATTTAAAAAAAAAAAAGGATAAAAAGTTTATGTGTGAATCCGTATTCACATTTGGGTTTTTTGGCTGTTTGGTTTGTAATGATTGTATTTTATCTCCGTGTTTATCACCGCCCTTGTTTTGGTGTTGCAGTGTACAGCTCCGATGTCCCACGCCGTATCCCAGCCCACACCTCACCAAGTACCTCACCCTGCCCCCCAGCAGCTGGCCCACCCCGGTCCACAGCCCATGATGCAGCAGCAGCAGCAGCAGCAGCAGCAGCGACAGGAGATGATCAGCAGCACCGAGACCCTCAGTCAGCCCGAGGCGTCTCCCAATCCACTTCCTTACTCCACCAACACCCTGCGCTCATCCTCGCCCAAACCGGACGCCTCGGAGCTCTACCTCAAGTCCAGGGCCTTGCTGGACAGCAAGCGTGAGTGGACATGAGGACATGAAAACTGTATTATCAATTATTGAGTTTTCACAGAACTATTAAGAGATCAACATCCCCACTGAAAAGAATAAGGCAATAATCAACACAACATAACAATAATAAGTAGTTGTATGGAAATATTTAAGTAGTCATACTAATATATATTATTCATGCAGTTCTTTAGTTAGTGTCATGTCTCATATGAATAAGTGGGTTTGTTAGTATTTTTTCCTGTTCTTTTTGAAATTGCATAGAATAGTTATTTTATTGATTCTTACTGTTACAGCAGCTACGTCAAGACACCAACAACCTCAGACAACACTGAACACACAGAAAGAGGATTACTATCAGCACTAGTAAAATTATATGTGGTATAAAATATGTACAGTATAAAATCTGAATAGTGTGTAGTAATGAACAAATACCAAATGTGCAAAGATGGATTGAGCAACACTCGATGTTGTTCATATCGTTTTCATTTCTCATATCTACTCTACATCTAATATTAATTGAATAACTGAATAGATGAAAATATTGATCTTTATAATATTATAATATTAAACCAACACAAAAAAGAAAAGAAATCTTTACATCTGACCAGTTGCAACCATCATTATAATGAAATGTTCCAAACATGTCGCCAGTTTGTTTTTCATTACAACTTTATTCGTCAGATTAAATAATTATATCTTATTTAATTTCATCTGGTAGGAAAAGCTGAAGATATTTGTAATCTTTAAAATCATATATATTGTATATTTTTTTGCATTAAGGTTTTGTCCTTGGCTGCAGGCTTACAACCACTGTGTTATGTAATCTTTGCCAACATGTCCAACAACACAGCACTCACAAACATCATACTTAATGTTTTTATTTGCCTCTGCAGCTGCAAATACCAAGGACCTGGATGTGTTCATCAAAAGGAACCAGGAGTCCGGCTTTGGCTTCAGAGTCCTCGGAGGCGAGGGCCCGGATCAGCCAGTAAGTAGCAGCCCTGAACCGTCCATCCATTTACAACAAGACCACTGGAAACCTCAGGAGAGACTAGCAGTTGGACACCATCTCCAAACTGTGTTCACCTGCTGAAATATCACCTGAATGCTGTAAACTGTTTCAAATAATTTCCTGGCAGTTTCTCAGTTTTTACATTAAATTTTACATAAAATCTTATGTAATTGTTTTGGCTTTTTAATGTTTATTCAAGTTTTTTTAAACATGTCAAAACAATATAAGTG
The DNA here is from genome assembly GCA_900323345.1 of Pseudochromis fuscus. Classification (NCBI taxonomy): domain Eukaryota; kingdom Metazoa; phylum Chordata; class Actinopteri; family Pseudochromidae; genus Pseudochromis; species Pseudochromis fuscus. The sequence goes on along the minus strand of OOFC01025932.1, from coordinate 290 downwards.
ATAAAGACACTTTTATTCAGTGTTTTTTTTTTTTTTTTTTTTTTTGCAAAATTTCTGAGATTTATTGGCGGTGTTAACTTGAATTTAATGATCTACTCAATGAAAAATAAAATTTGTTTAATTTTACATTAAACAATTACAGTTTTTTGAATTTATCATTAATCATGTTTTTCCAAAAAACAAATGAAAAATCTATCAAATAAACATATCTGTACATGTTTAACATTTGATCCCCCTTTAAAGTTTTTCACCAAATTGGAAACAAAATTTTGTGTAATTCATTGGAGAAT